>VDFB02327371.1:0-23197 GCA_007258455.2 Sequoia sempervirens
GGTGAAAATGGAAGTTCATGTGCCATAGCATCAATGCAGCCTTAATATCAAGGTTTCACCTAACTTGACCACAAACCAATTTAAAATCAAGGTTTCCTAGACTCAGCTACAACACAATCTAAAATCAAAGTTCACCAAACCTAGTTGATGATGGGTGATAAATGGGAGTTCGCATGATGTAATTTGAATGCAACCTTTAAATTAGAGGTTCAATGAAATCAATTGCAAATAAATGTAAAATTAAGGTTCATAGAAGCTGATGGAAAATAAATGTTCCCTAGACTCAACTACAACACAATCTAAAATTAGAGTTCGCCAAACCTGATTGATGATGGGTGAAAAATGGGAGTTTGAGTGACGTAGCTACAATATAGCTTTAAAATCAAAGGCCCATCAAACTTGATTGCAAATTGATGCAAAATCAAGGTTTGTGGAAGCTGATGGAAAATCAAGGTTTGTGGAAGCCAATGGAAAGTCAAGGTTCCCCAAAGTAATCTACAACACAATATAAAATTGCAATTTGCAAAACCTAGTTGATGATGGATGAAAAATGGGAGTTTGTGTGATGTAGTTACAACACAGCCTTAAAATTAGGGTTCATGAAACTCAGACACAAATCAATGGAAATTAAAGGTTCATAAAAGCTAATGGAAAATCAAGGTTCCTTAGACTTAGCTACAACACAATCTAAAATCAAAGTTTTCCAAACTTGGTTGATGATAAGTGAAAATGGGAGTTTGCTTGACACAACTACAATGTAGCCTTAAAATAAGGGGTTAACCAAACTTGACCACAAATCAATGGAAAATAAAGGTTTGTGAAAGATGATGAAAAATATTAAAGGTTCTTCAAACTTAGTTACAACATAATCTAAACTCATAGTTTGCTAAACTCGGTTGATGATTGAAGGGAAATTGGTTCGTCCTAGAATGAGCATCTGAGATCAGTAAGTGTCTTTGGTAACATTCATTTCTATAGATTACCTCAAAAAAACATACTACTATGCCATAAAAGTAGAATCATACATTGTTTATTTCCCACCATTAATCCTTAGAGGAAAGCTCATGCAATTTAAGATCACACAAGATCAACCAATTTCAACAACATGCATTAAATAGATTCAATAAATAAAATCATTAAACATGAAAGATGGAATAGAAGACATGAACACATAGATTTACATGGGGAAACCCCTTTTAGGTAAAAAACCCCACTCCAAAAGCATAGGTCCATTGTATTATTCAACCAAATACATAGTTACAATACAATTGTAGGCTCTAAGCCTTTACATGGAGATTTACATCATGTTCCATATGGATAAAATCTGATATAATAACCCCTCTGAATTCAATCTCAACATGGTTCCAATGCACTACGACATTGCATACATAATTCTCAAGCGTTACAAGAAAACCATCATTCCAACTTCCATACCAATTGAATAGTTATTGTATCTCCTATGAAAGTTCAATCAAAATGTCGAAGAGACTCTTGAGATTGTCTCACCAAGATTCCATTATCACCTCGATACACTTATCATTCCATCAGAGGGACTCCCAAATGAATCCTTCTGATATGGTGAAGTATCGTTGATGAAGTCTCATCAAAATGTCGAAGAGACTCTATAATAACTCACACCGATATAAGAAGGTCTCACCGATATACCTTGCAACTTTGATTGGGTGGTCCCTACTTCATACGTGTCACCCATGTCATCATTCTATAGCTAACGTCATCAGTGTGACTCAACATATCAACCAAACACTCACCGCCACACATCCTACTGATTTCATCCTTCATGGCTGTTTGGTCCCACCTTATCAGCATGTTGAAGAGACTAAACATTTTGTCTCATCAACATGTTCTTGTCTCTTCAATGAAGCACTTATCAGGATGTCAAGGAGACTCATCATCTCGTCCCACCAAAATCCACCTATCAAATCGATGAACCTTTGGCTGATGCCTCTTACACCAGTAAGTTTAAGACACATTTTTCTCAACATTCTTCCACTTGAAGAAGAGCTTACTAGCTCCCAATCAACGCTCAAAGTCATTGTATCACCCTAGACACTTGCAACATCCAAGATGTCCACCATCTCAGGTAGCAATTCCAGCCATCCTCCAAAGGAAAGGAATGATCCATAGTGTATGTGCACCAGTCTAAAGAACACAAGCATTAGATCCAACTAATAGAAAAGGATATAGAATGCTGCCACCACTCCACTGTGCTCACAAGATATACAAAAGCATCAACAACATCAAATTCAAAGCCTGCAACCCAAACAAAACTGTGAATTCATCCTCCATAAAACAAGATAGAACATCAATTAGAACAACAATCAATAAACTGACTACTCACATCCAACTGATTAACCTACGTGACTGAAAATAGAACCCACAACAAGTGCTAATCCATCCAATCACACATACCTCAAAGGTATCCACATCAACAAACTCATGCCACCTACATAGCCAACCCATCAACTACAAATACAAGCTCCATGTTCCAACCAGTCAAAGAATACCAAACACATCCAGGAACTCCCACTACATGGGTAATGTTGATTCTAAAAAATATCCAAGGCATAAAAAATCTACCAATCACAACACATAGAAAGTGTAGCCATGTAGTATCAAGGACCATCCACAATGATCTGCAAATCTTGTAACCAACTGCTGCAAGAAACATATCTCAACAATCTTTTGTAGCTCTCCCATGTTCTCCATATCTGACAAAAGAGATAGATACAAGAACCTCCATGTCATCACCCAAGTGACAACACATGACCACAAGCTAGTGACCACCATAGATCAACATTGAAATCTCACATCTAAAGTCATATGAATTTGAACATACATGAAGAAGAACCAGAATAAAAAGAAAAATATGCAAATAATAAACATGTAGCATGCCCTTATACATACACATCTAAATGCCAATTTTGTCAAGTAAGATATCCTTCACAACCCCAATATAAAATTCCTAACAACTTCCAACCTCATTCAACCTCAAGAGATTAAACATAACATATGCATCATGTATCTACATAGATGTAAGCTTCCCAAAGAAGATCAAACTACTCCATTTCCATCTCAAGAAATCAGCCCACTACCATCCCCTATAATCATCATAAATGAAAAAGAAAACCCAAGGAGATAACCATGCCATCCATCTCTCGCAATGAATCCTCCATAACCATCTAATAGCAACTCAAAATCCATGTCTATCAAAGAAAGCATAAAGCACCTGAGAGAAATAATGGGCATTACCTCTCAAGTGATAAGCTTTCAAGTAGACAAGAGTGGGGAATGAGAATGCTCCTCCAAGATATGCAATCCATCATGACTCCTCCAAGAGAAATCTCCTCATATGTCTCTGTTGAACTCACGTTCAACCAAGGTGTAGGCTTCTTGAACTTTTTGCAAAAATATCATCAAGAGTAACCATCTCAATAACATTTCTCTCATCTCAAAAGAAATATAGCCTCACCTCATTCTCCATGTATCCATGAGCACCTACAAACAACCATCTCATGCTAAACTCCAAAAGCATCACTACAATATCATGAAGTTATCAAGCATATGACCAATGCACCCAAAACATAGAGAATCACCGGACCACTGTCAAAGCTCCAATCATATGGATCATGAACTTATCATGAAATCATGATCTTACCATCCCTCTTAGGAGATCCCATGCTCCAAGTGAACATACCATGGTATCAAGAGCAATGTATCATGCTGAAACACTAATCACAAACAAGAGTATATCATGACATAAAACAAGAAAACTCTAAACCAACATCACTGTCAATCTCCAACACATCAACTCAAAGAATAGACCAGTACTCCATGGGTCCAAGATGCTACACATCTTCAAGTAGTTTCCATGCAAATGCAAAAGAACCCCTCTATAGCAGCAGGATCTAAGAGCTCCTCCTAGTAACATCTACAACACTAAAGAAGATCATTCATCCATAGTCACTGCTAAATCTCCCACTGAACCGTGAAAACTGAGCTCTCCAAGCATCATGACCAAACATCTACTAAACTGAAAAATCCTCTAAGTCCACACATCAATATCTCCATATGACAATAATATCAAGTGGCACCAAGATATGAAAACCAAGCAAAAATGCCATCACTGTCAAAAGCTTACACAAAGTTGTGTATCTAAGCTATTCATGACATCATGATACACATGCTATAGGTCCCCATAACCGACTATCCAAGTAATTCACATCATCTATTCTCTCATCCTAAAGCAACAAACCAATGTGTAAATGGCCACAGACAAGGCCAATTGATATAGTCTGCATCAACACTAAATTAACCTCGTCGATATAGACAATCCACTTCTAAGTTATTCCACTACAATCAATAGGTTGTACACACCTATAAAACTACATAACTCATAGATCCAATGCACTGAAACATGCAAACCCATCACTACACTAGTAATCAGCAAACTAAGATTCAAAAATAATAGTCATGTAGACCACATGATGCAGACACCAAATCATACACAAATCCGATTTTCCAAACAGGTCCACAACCTGAGCACCATAGTCTAGGAACCCACCAAGCATCACCACAAGAAATTTGAGTGACTTATCACGTACCAACACTCCCATGTAGCAGTAACACCCCAAAATCCAAGGTCTAGAAAATAGCTTAACTGTAGCTCCACAAAACCACAAGCTTTTCTTTGCCATGTAACACCTACAAAACCACTATGTTTAAAAAAACCCATGCGCATCCACACCCACTTCACATTTGGAAGCCTCAAAAGTCTTAAACAAAAAACACCATAACGATTAAACAAAAATAATGGATTATCATAGATGAGCATAACCATATATTTTCTTTTTACGAAAATATATAAAACCCTCAAATCCAAGGAACATGAATCTGAGCCATGCAAGTACAAAGCATCCATAAAAGGAAAAATTATTTTGAGAACTCCAGTCCCGTTTCAAGCCAATTCCACAACCACCAATATACACATGCATCTGAGGGAGACAAGCTATTGCAAAAGCTTCCAGATCATCTAATGATCAACTCCATAGCCTACATGCAATTAGGGTAACAAAAACAATGCCTTCTAATACTAGGAATAAACACCTAGCATAAGAACATTACTCCATAGTTGGAAAAAAACCCAAGCTTCTCCATATCATCAAGGATCCTCTCACATAGACACCCAATATGAAAGCTTTGCTACATCACAATCACAAAGCAAAAAAATCCCACCCCATACATCAGGATTATTCTTTTGTCAACTACGAGCTTCAAATCACATCATTTCAATATGACCAACTCCATTTTCTTCATCTTCACCATCCTTCAAGTTGTAAGTTATCTCTTGAAACTAAAAAAAAAAAAACCAAAAAAATCTACTCACCAAAGGATCAATATTCACTCGAGTCCTTTAGATTTCCTCAAGCTTTCCAGACTAAGAAATCCTCACAGAAGGAATACCTAGAACCAAAAACACCAACTTTGATACCAATTGAAGGGAAATTGGTTCATCCTAGAATGAGCATCTAAGATCAATAAGTGTCTTTGATAACATTCATTTCTATAGATTTCCTCAAAAACACATACTACTATGCCATAAAGCTGAATTAGACATAGTTTATTTCCCACCATTAATTCTTAGAGGAAAGTTCATGCAATTTAAGATCATGCAAGATCAACTAGTTTCAACAACATGCATTAAACAAATTCAATAAATAGAATCATTAAACATGAAATATGGAACAAAAGATGTGAACACAAATATTTACATGGGGAAAAACCTTTGGGTAAAAAACCCCACACTCCAAAAGCTTAGATCCATTGTATTATTTAGCAACTAAATAAATAGTTACAATACAATTGTAGGCTCTAAGCCTTTACATGGAGATTTACATCATGTTCCATCTAGATAAAAACTGATAGCATAACCCCTCTGAATTCAATCTCTCCAAGGTTCCAATGCACTATGACATTGCATGCAAACTTCTCAAGCGTTATAGGAAAACTATCATTCCAACTTCCATACCAACTAAATAGTTATTGTCTGTCCTATGAAGTTCTATCAGAATGTCGAAGAGACTCTTGACATTGTCTAACTAAGATTCCACTATCACCTTGATATGCTTATCATTCCATCGGAGGATTCCCAAATGACTCCTTCTGATATGGAAAAGTCTCATCAGAATGTCAAAGAGACTCTGTAACAACTCACACTGATATAAGAAGGTTTTGTTTATATACCTTGCAGCTTTGACCAGGTGTTCCCTATTGTGTATGTGTCACCCATGTCATCATCATATAGCTAATGTCATTAGTGTGGATCGATATATTGACTAAAAAATTACCACCACACGTCCTACTAACATCATCCTTCACAATCATTTGGTCCCACCTTATCGGCATGTCGAAGAGACTAAAATTTTTGTCACACCAACATGTACCTATCTCTTTGATGAAGCACTTCTTTGGATGTTGAGGAGACTCGTTATTTCATCCTGCCAAAATTCACCTGTCAACCCGATGAACCTTTGACCGATGTCTCCTACACCAATAAGTTTGAGACACCTTTTTCTCAAAAATGATGAGTGAGAAATGGGAGATCGTGTGATGAAGTCATAAAATCATGGGTTCATCAAATTAGGCCGAAAATCAATGGAAAATAAAATTAACAGAAGCTGGAGGAAAATCAAGGCTCCACAGGATTAGATACAACATAATTTAAAATAAAATTTCACAAACCCATTGATGATACATGAAAAATATGAGTTCGCACGATGCAACCTTAAAATTAGGGGTTCATCGAACTTGGTCATAAATTGATGGAAAATAAAGGTTTGTAAAAGTAGATCAAAAATAAATATTCCCCTAACTAAGTTACAACCCAATCTATAATCCAGGTTTTCCAAACCTAGATGATGATGGGTGAAAAATGGGAGATTACACAACACAACTTCAACACAACCATAAAATCAGGGGTTTGTTGAACTCAACCATAAACGGATGGAAACTTAAGGTTCATGGAAGCTAATAGAAAATCAAGGTTCCCAAAACTTATCTACAACACTATCTCAAATCAAATATTTCCAAACCCAATTGATAATGGGTGAAAAATGGGAGTTCATAGGATACAAGTGCAATGCAACATTAAAATCAATGGTTCATTGAACTCGATCGCAAATCAATGGAAAATAAAGGTTTGTGGAAGCCTATGGAAAATCAAGGTTCCCCATACTCAGCTACAAAACAATCTAAAATTGAAGTTTAATAAACTTGGTTGATGATGGGAGAAAAATGAGAGTTCACGCAACACAACCGTAAAATTAGGGGTTCACCAAACTAGGTTGCAAATCGATGGAAAATCAAAGTTAACAGAAGTCGATGGAAAAACAAAGTTCCTCAAGCTAAACTACAACAAGACCTAAAATTGGATTTTTCCAAACACAATTGATGGTGGGTGAAAAATAGGAGTTCTAGCAATGCAGCCTTAAAATTAGGGCTTCGTCGAACTAGGCCACAAATTGATCGAAAATCAAAGTTCATGAAAGCCAATGGAAAATCAATGTTCCCTAAAAGAAGATTGATCTAGTTGAGGTAAATAAGGAGATGAAAAATATCTAGAATAAAAAGGAAGAGAATGATGTGAAGAATGAGTCTGTGCAAAATTTTGGTGCAGATGTTTCCTCCAAAAACTAGATAGAAAACATTTGGTTCAAGGGGTTTTAATCAAAAAAATTATAAACCCTTGCCAAATATGAGATGTTGATGCCTTCAACTATAAGAGAGGGGGACCATCCATGTCAAGGCTCCAGGTCACGAAGAGCCAAGAGCAAAGGGCTGCCCTAACTTACCTCACTCTGAAGGGATGCTTTGGGGTGAGGATTGAGAATGAAGACCACTATGAAGTACTTTTGTCACTCTACAGACCCGGAATTCTATTTGGGGCTAGACAAGCTAGTTTCTAGAGTCCAAACTATACCTCAAACAACTCTCTATCCGAGGATGCCAACGTGGGGCTAGGACGACAGTGTGGCACACTAGCATCTCTCTAGCATGCTAGCATATGTATGACCAGAAAACGTAAAGTACAGTGAAGAAAAGCTCAAAAACCTACTGACAACCTAGCTAGTTAATCTTAATGAGAAGAACAAAATGATAAGGTATGAAGAGTAAAGATGGAGAAGATAAAGCAAGTAAATAAAATCTAAGGTGATGAATATGATCTCACAAAAGTGTTGATTCGCCAGTTACCTCCACACACACATTATCCTACACACAAGCAAGGGGGGGAAATTGTTGGGGTTGTATAGGGGCCTACCTCAATTAGACCCCCACTTTGGTTTTTCCACCTCAACGAATAGGCAGAAAAGAAATGGAGTAGAAAGTATGATAAAGAATATTGAAAGAAGTGCAATGAACACTAAAAAGACAAAGGCTACTCTATCAAATCACAAAGGAGAGGAATGAAGTGTTACCCCTCCACCCAAAGGCTCTCAAGGCTAATGAAGGGAGAATGCAAACAACAAACTTGGAAAAGTCACCACTGTCACAACCATGGTGAAGGGAGGTCTCACAAGACTCCAAGCTCACAACTTCTATGGTGGCCTCCCACATGCAATGTGGAGTTGATAGAGTTTCAAATTGTTGCAATGCTCAAAAATGGAGTGCTAGAATGCTGAATTTTTGAGCGCTAGAATGCTAAAGAATGAAAGAACTGAAGTGAAATACTTGAGAAATGAAAAGCTTGAATGAATTGCTAAGAGAGATCAAGTGAATGCGAAAAATGGATGCTTTTGAAGGTAGGATGAGAAGGAATAAGTCATTTTTGGGTCAATTGGTTGATAGAAGGACATTACAATTCATCCCCAATGAGGAGTGTAATGCCTCTACTAACTTCAAACATGGGAATCTATAAGGGATGACAACGCACTGCATAGATGTTCGTGTGTCGTGCTTGTGTCCCCGACAAATATCCTCTCATTGATGCATAGGACAAATGCCAAGTGGATGCATTCTAGATGGGTGATGTGGAATTTCACCTTTAGATTTATTTTCTAAGGTGAGGGTATGCAAAAGGGGAATTTACACAAGGGGTGCAAATTCACTCCTATACATTTTTCCCCCACTTTAGTGAGTGAATATTGATGAGTGTTTAGTAAAGTAGATCAAAAAGTTAGAGATGTATACTTGAACCATTGAGGAAGTAGACTGTGAATCTAGTGAACTCAAAAGCACAGGGTAGGCAAAGGACTCCACATGTACTCTCTCCTGAGGAGTTTTGAACAAAAAGAATCCATAGCCCCACAGAACTATGAAGTTGCACAAAGTACACCGAAGTCCCTCAAACCAACGATGGACAAATCCCACAAGATGCGCCTTACAAGCCCATAGACCTACAAGAAGGCATTCCCCCAAGTACTCTCTCATGAAGGAAGCCCAGTGAAAGGGGACTCTACATAGTCAGATTGGAAACTAGCTTCACAAGTGTATCGAAAAAGCAACATGTTAATCTGCAGATAAAACATGCCAAAAAAAAAAAAAACCACACAGGAAAACAAGCAAACAGTCACACAAATAGTCAACAAATTGAAAGGCTTTCAAAGGGGTCCCTTGGGAACCCTTCAAAAGAAGAGGGGTGCACTCAAGGGACACGCTCTTTGAAAGTGATAGAAACTTTTTTTGCAAATCGATTCAACATCAAGGAACTCTTTTGAAAGATGTTCACTTCATCAAGGAATTCAAAAGGATGAAAATTCCCCCTCATGAGGGGAAGGTCGAGGCTTCTTTTGTAGGAAAAGTTCCTCCCTCCTTAGAGTAAAGTTCTTCAAGTTCTTTCTTCAGGAACCCATGATGAAGGAAACATGTTTCATTAGGGGTCCAAGTTGAGAATGTGATCTTTGGAAAAGGGTTTGCAAATATTTTCAAGAAAAGATTCATTGGCAATGAATGCATTTTCTGAAAATCAAAGTAGATATGGTGGTGGTGTTGTTGCACATACAAGGGAAAACCCAAGCAAAGAAGAGAGAAAGATAAAAGAGAAAAAGAAAAGAGACAACATCACAAACAAGAGACATAGGGGTGATTTGATATTTCGAGGTTAGAGCTGCTCATAAATATATATAAGTATAGTAAAGTATATAAATGAACTGTCATCACCCCCCTACTATATCAAACCACGTGAAGAATGCGCGAGAAAATAAAATAAAAATAAAAAATTGGGTCAACATGGAAGAGAAGCCTAAATTCCCCCAACACCTTGCATCAGCCCCAATTTGTCAAAAGTCAATACACATAACAGAGGAAGAATGATGGAACACATAGAGGAAGTTTTACGACACATAATCACTCCAATATCCAAGCACCTACAAGGATGACAAGGGTCATCTAGGAACACATAACACAAGCATGGGGGAACACATCACAAAAAACACACATATAATCTAAAGATAAAGAAGAGGCCTCCCTCTAACACTCATCGACCAAGAGGTCATCCACTTCTCAATCTAGATCATTATAAGGGGAAGGTGGATGAGCCTGCAATGACAAAATATTAAGGGAAGGTGCTTCTGACCATCTCACAACAAGGGCTAAGGAAGAAGGTCTCGTAAGGTCTTCTCCACTAGGTTCTTGTGGAGTGATGGTTAGCGACTTTGTGAAGATCGCTAACAAGGCTGAGACCTCATCTAGAAAGTTAAACATGCACCTTATGAGAGTGCCATATGGTACCTCAAATAGACAGGTAGGGTGGCACCCGAGATTCATTTCTTGGCTCACCAAATGATTCAGGAGTAGTGACAAACTTAGGGGAAGTTGAAGCTAGATCCATCACAAGGATGGTGCATGCTAACTCAGGATCACCCTTTGAAAGTGGTGGACTCCTCTTATGACCCCCATTGTTGGAAGGGCCAAATTTTTCTTTCTTCTTTGTCGGAGGATGTGAACTCCCCACAGAAGAGGAAAGAGGTGTGTAGGAGAAGGAGAAAACTGTGGTGAACACCACTAAAGTATTTGGAATGTCCACGAGTTTAGAGAATCGTGGGATGTCTGGGCTTCTCATTGCTTGACTGTCAGTTCTTACAGTAAAATGGGCTGGTTTGAGAAAGATTTTAAACTTGTCTAATCCATTTTTAACTGCAAGAATCTCTTTTTCATAAATATGATATATGCTCTGGGTATCTGTAAAAGTACCTGATCTATAGCCACAGATATTCTTCTTGCCACTTTCTTCTTCCTATATAAGAACAGCTGACCAGGTTTTGTCAGAAGCATCAGTATATAGAAAAAGTGGTAACTCCATAATTGGATTTTGCAAAGCAGGAAAAAATTGACATTTAGCCTTGATCCTTTGAACTGCTTCTGTAGCATTATCAGACCAACCTTCCTGACCATCTTTGATGTGGTGTTGTATTAGTCCGCGATCTTCAGCTAGACCTTTATAAAAAGGGGAAATATAATTCAGACATCCCAGAAATCTCTGGATTTGTTTCTTATTCTGCAACATGTCTAGAAATTCCTGAATTCTTTGCAAAATGTGAGGCTGAAGTAAGACTTTTCCATCACACAAATGTAAGCCAAGAAAGTCAATTTGATTTTCACCAATAACCATCCTTTTTGCAGTTAAGCATATCCCATGCTTTTGTATGGCTGCATACAATTCTTCTAAATGTTGCAAATGAAGAGTAGCTGAATCAGAATATATTAGTATATCATCAATATAAACAGCACAAAATTCTTTCAAACTTCTCAATGCCTGGTCCATTTGCCTTTGGAAATAAGCTGGTGCAGTACACAAGCCAAAGGGCATTACATTCCATTCAAATAATCCTTGAGGAACTGAGAACGTTGTTTTGTACCTATTTGATTCTTTTACCTTTATTTGCCAGAAACCTGATTTACAGTCAAATTTAGAAAAAATATTTTTATTGGCAGCTCTTCTGATTAAATCAGTGCTGAATGGGATGGGGTAATTAAATGGTAGGATGATCTCATTGAGAGGTATGTAGTTGATGCGCAACCTTTTCTTGCCTCTAATCTATTCTGCTCTTTTATTCACAAGGAAAGCCGGACAAGCAAAGGGGCTTTTGCTTGGGCGTATGAAGAGTCCATCTAGGAGTTCTTTTAGTTGCTCATCCATTTATGATACTTCTGTAGGGCTCATGAGATAAGCAGGTTCATGGGGAATGACCGACATACATTCTGGTCGTAATTGAATTTCACATTCTTCATGTTCTTGGGACCAGAATTGTAATGGATTCAAGCTACAGCAATTCTTCTCAAACTTCTGTCTGATGTTGTGGAAGAAATCTGATATTTTTTCTGCTACTATTCCTTTTTCTGTTTCTGTTTCTTGCTATTTTCAAACTTATGATTAACAATTTTAAGAGCAGGAATTTCTAACTGACCTTCTTCATGCCTAAGAGCAATCTTATGTTTCCAAAACTAAAGAGGTTCATATTTGGTAAGAAATAAGAAACCTAGAAGAACATCATCTTCTAAATCATTGTATTCAATGAAATCAATAATAAATGTTTTTCGCATGATTTCTATATGGACATCTTAAGCATATCTTCCCATATTAATCTTTTCTCCATTGATGGCATAGCTTTGTGGAATGTCTTTCCTTTCTTTCCAAAAATGAGGAGGGATAGCATTGGTTTTTGCCAATGATCTTGAGGAACCTGTATCCACAAATGCATCAAGGGGAATCTTCTTATAACCAGGGAAGCATAAATTTACTCTAATGTAATTTCCATGGTTTTCCAAAAGTAAAGAGCAAGATCTATCCTTTCCTTTCTGTATGAGGCTATTGTTGCTACTGCTAGCTTATGATTCTGAGCGTAGTTCTGACACAGATTTTTTATCAGAATCTTGGTCTTGATCTGCTTTAAATAGTAAACCAATTTACGGAAGCTTCAAGATGTAAAATGATAGATGCCAAAACCAATCACACTAAAAACACACACAAGAAAGAAGACAAATAAAGTAATCTTGCATTCAAAACTTAGATCATTGTTCATATTACAATATTTCAGATTCTGATCATCCAGATCGCACTAAGCGTAGGAGAGAGCATAAGTCTGAAGAAGACACACTAAGACTCTTGCTAAAAGCTAAAACTCATGGAAAACTCTCTATATGCCTAGAAGGCGTCTTTGGGGTCCTCTTATAGGAAGAGACTGGTTCCACCAAAGCTGATCTTTTACCTTCTATTTTACAAAATTTGAGTTCCGCCAATAGAAGAGAGACACAACAAAGCATCTTATCCGTAGCAACACCTCAAAAGGTAAATGCGTGAACTTGGACAAGAACCAACCGACAAACTTTTCCGTAGCCATGATAAAAGGCATGAATAGAAAAAGTGAACAATTGTGATTAAGACACATGTCACGTACATGTCGACTTTACACCTAAAAGTCATTATGGGGATCTTGCTTTTTGAAATAGGGTTGCATCCTATTGTCACTTCTTCACGTGGGTGACATCACAGCACAGATAAGCCCATGTGCTAACATTAGAATGGTATAGGATCTAATAATTCATCTGGTAATTCTTGAAATACTCTCTCCCAATCTTCTTCTCTTTCATTAAAAACATAGTCTACTTGAACCATATAGTCTTGAGAGTATGCAATATCTAGTTCAAGTCTGGTAGCTAGAAGAGCTGGCTACAAATGGATCTCCATATTATGGATCTTAACTTGTGCTTTCCATTGAGGTGCAAGAGGATAAAACTCCAGTCTTGGAAACCTGTATCCGGATCTTGGGTAACACATCAAATAATGTGTCAGATTATTACAAATTTTATGATTTAATTGAGGATACAAAATATTAAAGAATTCTTCCATATCTGGATTAAACCTTGCACCAATTAAATCTGCATAGTCTTCAAAAGTGTCTTGATCAAAAGTAATTCGAGTTATCAACCCAAATTTTATGCTTTTTAAAAGATTCATTTTGCTGTTTTTTGACCAATTCATCCCAAAAAGACCTTTAATGCGAATATGGATAGCATTCCTTCCACACCAAAACCTAATAGGAGCTTGAGCTAACCCAAAAGTTTATTTAAACTCTTCTTCTTCATCTGGATCAGCTAAGGATTGGTGATGATAAGTTATCAAATTTTGGAGATTTCTGAACCATTTATTTAAGAAATAAGATTCCAGTAAAGTAATCACTATTTCTTTTGGAAGGGTAGGTAGAGAGATTGTATCTCTTCCTGAGTTTACCATATACATTCCGATACCATTTGGTCTATACCAATCTGGAGATAGAAATTCAAGATCAGTATAAATTGAACCTGCAAGTTCTCTGGTTAGTGTATCAGCAAGAGGGTTATTTTCTCCTTTGATCCATTCTATTTCAAAATCAAAACTGAGAAATTCAAAGTACCATCTTGCAACCCTGCCTTGGGCAATGTCCTTGTTTGGCTTCTTTTTCAGCAGGCTTCTCATTGCTTGACTGTCAGTTCTTACAGTAAAATGGACTAGTTTGAGAAAGATTTTAAACTTGTCTAATCCATTTTTAACTGCAAGAAACTCTTTTTCATAAATATGATATTTGCTCTGGGTATCTATAAAAGTACCTGATCTATAGCCGCATATATTCTTCTTGCCACTTTCTTCTTCCTGTATAAGAACAGTTGACCAGGTTTTGTCAGAAGCATCAGTATATAGAAAAAGTGGTAACTCCATAATTGGATTTTGCAAAGCAGGCAAAAATTGACATTTAGCCTTGATCCTTTGAACTGCTTTTGTAGCATTATCAGACCAACCTTCCTGACCATCTTTGATGTGGTGTTGTATTAGTCTGTGATCTTCAACTAGACCTTTATAAAAAGGGGAAATATAATTCAAACATCCCATAAATCTCTGGATTTGTTTCTTATTCTGCAACATGTCTGGAAATTCCTGAATTCTCTGCAAAATGTGAGGCTGAAGTAAGACTTTTCCATCACACAAATGTAAGCCAAGAAAGTCAATTTGATTTTCACCAATAACCATCTTTTTTGCAGTTAAGCATATCCCATGCTTTTGTATGGCTGCATACAATTCTTCTAAATGTTGCAAATGAAGAGTAGCTGAATTAGAATATATTAGTATATCATCAATATAAACAGCACAAAATTCTTTCAAACTTCTCAATGCCTGGTCCATTCGCCTTTGGAAATAAGCTGGTGCAGTACACAAGCCAAAGGGCATTACATTCCATTCAAATAATCCTTGAGGAGCTGAGAACGTTGTTTTGTACCTATCTGATTCTTTTACCTTTATTTGCCAGAAACCTGATTTACAGTCAAATTTAGAAAAAATATTTTTATTGGCAGCTCTTCTGATTAAATCAGTGCTAAATGGGATGGGGTAATTAAATGGTAGGATGATCTCATTGAGAGGTCTGTATTTGATGCACAACCTTTTCTTGCCTCTAATCTGTTTTGCTCTTTTATTCACAAGGAAAGCCGGACAAGCAAAGGGGCTTTTGCTTGGGCGTATGAAGAGTCCATCTAGGAGTTCTTTTAGCTGCTCATCCATTTCTGATACTTCTGTAGGGCTCATGAGATAAGCAGGTTCATGGGGAATGACTGACATACATTCTGGTCATAATTGAATTTCACATTCTTCATGTTCTTGGGACCAGAATTGTAATGGATTCAAGCTGCAGCAATTCTTCTCAAACTTCTGTCTGATGTTGTGGAAGAAATCTGATGTTTTTTCTGCTGCTATTCCTTTTTCTGTTTCTGTTTCCTGCTATTTTCAAACTTATGATTAACAATTTTAAGAGCAGGAATTTCTAACTGACCTTCTTCATGCCTAAGAGCAATCTTATGTTTCCAAAACTGAAGAGGTTCATATTTGGTTAGAAATAAGAAACCTAGAAGAACATCATCTTCTAAATCATTGTATTCAATGAAATCAGTAATAAATGTTTTTCGCATGATTTCTATATGGACATCTTGAGCATATCTTCCCATATTAATCTTTTCTCCATTGATGGCATAGCTTTGTGGAATGTCTTTCCTTTCTTTCCAAAAATGAGGAGGGATAGCATTGGTTTTTGCCAATGATCTTGAGGAACCTGTATCCACAAATGCATCAAGGGGAATCTTCTTATAACCAGGGAAGCAGAAATTTACTCTAATGTAATTTCCATGGTTTTCCAAAAGTAAAGAGCAAGATCTATCCTTTCCTTTCTATATGAGGCTATTGTTGCTACTGCTAGCTTCTGATTCTGAGTGTAGTTCTGACACAAATTTTTTATCAGAATCTTGGTCTTGATCTGCTTTAAATAGTAAATCTTTAACTTCTCCCACCTCTGCAGAAATATTTATGATCTCCTTCTGTTGTGCTTTGAGTAATCTCTTGCAATCAGCAACATCATCGAGTAAGAGATCAAACTTCTTAAAAATAGCAATAATATCAGGATCAGATTTGGAAGATGTTTTGGACATTGATCGGGAAGAAGAAGGTTCTTCTTCTTTTTGCTTCTTTTGCCACGGAGGGATTTTATACCCATGGGAAGAATCTAAGGCTTCCTTTTTGGAAGGTCTTTGCTGGAGTCGAAGTTGCTTTTCTACTTCAACTTTATCTGATTCTAAACTTTTGAGTTTAGAAAGATGTTGGTGAACAACTTTCTTTCTTTCTTCTCTGGTTCCTGTCAACTTGTAAGGATCTTTCAAATTTCCTATCTGTATCTGGACTTTTAAGTTAGACAAGGTAGATTTTAATAATGAGGTCAAAAAATCCTCATCATGATCCGTGTCTTCAGATGAAGAACTAGTATTAGACAAATTCTTTGTATGTCTATGGCGATCCTTTACATCCTTAAATTTTAACATGAAATTTGATTCAGGAACTATTTCAACTAATTCATACAATTGTTGAAGATCTGAATATAAGCTTCTATTGACCACTTCCCATCTTGGATTGTCTTTCTCAAAGGCTGCATAAATCTTAGTTCCAGGATTTAGTTTCTTCGGGCAATTTGTAGCATAATGAGGGCCTTTGCAAATAAAGCATTTAATATGCTTAGGTGCTTGATTTTGCCTTTTTTGCAACAAGAATGGAGGAGATCTATTGAATCTCCTCTTTTTGTAAGGAATTGCCTTAAAATTCCTTTTCCTGAACTTTCCATGTCTACTTCTTTTAAAAGTAAACTCACCTTCATGGTAATTATGCCTTGAGCATTTTTTACATCTACACCTGCTGCCACATTTGTTCTTTTTAAATTGCTTTAACTGCTGGAAATCTTTCAACTGATTTATAGGAGGAAGATCACATAATTCTTTAATGTTACATGTGTAATTGTATTCCTCTTTATTTAGCTGTAAGGCACCTAATAGGCATTGCTTCTCCAGCTTATATCTGATTAATCTCTTGATTGTAGGAAAGCTAACATCATCAAGCTGTTTATTTTCTTTTCTAATGATATAATCTTGTGCCCATGCTCCTAAACCACAAGGTAAAGAATTTAAGTAATACTGCTTGGTGGCTAGGTCATGCATCTTATTAGCTGCAACCATGTATGATTCAAACATACAGTTATAAGCATCAAATTTTTCCAAATTCTTTAGCTTCATTGATTGCAAGATCTTGTTTGCTTCAAGGGCTTGGTTTGATATGTCATCACAGAAAAGATCTGTTAATAACCATTTGAATTCATCAAAACCAGCTTGGAAGATGTCATCTTTTCTTAAATTCTTGGGATCCACTAATATAGGATCTGTATGCAGTGTAGGGATATTTTTAGGCATTGGGCCTAAATCTGGTAGATTGTTCCACCAGTTTCTCAATTTTCCAGCCATGATTCTGACAGAATATAAGACCTTTGCAGGTTCAGACCATGTACCATTCCTTTCAAACAGATTTTCAAGAGTATCTGTCCAGGTACAAATAGCTTCATAAGGATTAACCAGTTTATCAATATTCAAAATGTAACCACTAGAGGCATAGGGACGCAGTTGTTCTGGCCTCAAATTTTTAGTAACTGGTTCCTGCATTTCTATATCCATGGTAATTTTCTTCAAAGATTCCCATGGTTCCGTTTCTTCTAACTCTTGATGGTTAGAGAAATCTAAAACAATATCCTCATAGTTAGACTGTACAGAGGAAAAAGAATCACTATCAGTTAAGGTTAAACTTTGTTCATCAGAAGAAGCAGCATCAGATTCTTTATTAGCAAAACCATGTTCATCCATGTATACTGGTTCAGTTTGCTCTTGTTCTATTCCTAATTCTTCAAGCCAATCTTTAACAAATTCTTCTTTATTGGCCAAAGTATGTTCCTTTAACTTAGGCATTGGAACATGTGGAGAGATTCTATGAGATAACTTCTTTGAAGAAGCACTTACATCTTTTTCTTCATGAAGAGGCTTTCTTCTTTGGATCAAAATCTTTTTCTGAATGGAAGATTCTTTTTGTTTTCCTTTATTATCCTGTTCTTCCTCTTCGGAACTATCTTTTCCAGTTTGTGCTACTCTTAGGTTTTTTGTGTATAATCTGACCTTTTCTAATTTTTTAGCTATAGATTCTAGAAGAACCTTATTTTCAGTATGAGCTGTCTTTCTAGATGACTCATTATTTTGCTGTTCTCCATAGATATGGGTCAGATAATTATCTTGATGTTCTTGTGTAGAGACTATTCTCTTTACGCTATTATGAGCTTGAGTAACATCATAATTTACACTGGATATGTCATTTGACAAAGTTCCACAAAAGTGCTCCACATTTTTAAGAATAGAAAAATGTTTTTGCTGATCTTCAGAGACTATTTCTAATTTATTTACAGATTCTAATGGTTGTTCAGCAGAAAATCTTAAATCAACAGCCATATCATCAAAATTGTCTTGGGCAGAAATCATCCATTGAGAAATCCTATTTCTCTGAGCTTCTGAGTTCTTTTGCTTTTTACCCAAGTCTGTATGAAGCCTTGCTTCATATTTTCCCCATAATTTCTTTTCAGGATTTAAGACCGTAAAAGTCTCAGGAGTAGGCCACCTACTTGGTTCATAACTGATAATCTCCTGTTCCTGATTATTTAGTTCCATCTTGTATTTATGTTTCTTTTCTGAGCCGACTCGTGGGAGTTTGGACTTAGGAAGCTTTTCTCTAAGCATACAACTTTTTTCTCCCATCTTTGTGAGCTTAATTCCTTTTCCTTTCTGGTCTATTTGCTGCTCTGTTTTAGGAGTCAAAGAAAGTCTTTGGCTAACTTGATGAGCAAGTTTATTCATTAACTCAGGGTTACTGCTAAGATCAGAAAGTGTTGCTAATGAGGCTTTAGAAGAATAAGGATTTACAGATGGTTATTTGTATGTGGGAAAATGGTTAGAACCTATTGACTCCTCAGGGTTATAGTAAATAAAAGGTTTATTAGAGGTATTAGGAAAATTGCGGGATACAGAATAAGATCTGAGTGGATGTGTAGGATATCCACTTGTAGAGGCTTCAGGTTGTGTAAACATCGTTTCATCTGGTAGGGCTTGTAAATCAATACTTGCAAGTCTTCTACTTTGTTGTCTGGGTTTTTCTGATAGGAAACCAGAAGAAGACATTGGAAGTTTCTGAAACTTAGGCTGAGTTTGGTTTATGAGTTTTTCAATCACAGGGAAACCTATATCAAACCCAGTAGAATCAATATGCCTACCATAATCATCAACATTAGAATTTTCCTCTGTATAACTTACCCCCGCTGGAAAATTGGAAGGAGGAAAAATGGTGTTAAGTAATCTATACACACATCTGCCACCTATAGTAGCATAGACTGAATCTGGTTGTAAAACAACCCCTTTTACTTGTAAGAGAAGGCAGAAAGCAGATTGGACATATTTGTCATCAAGATTTATGGTGAAATTTGGTCTAACAGACATGACAGCATCACCACCTTTGTTTTCATCAGAGGATTTAACCAGTCTCCCTCTAAATTGTCCTATGACTGCTTGATCCCAGATTCTACATCTAGTATCTATGAGAGTTCCAAAGTATTCAGCTCCTATGTCATAATTAAAATGAGGATGTAGAATAATATCAACTAAAGAAAAATGCACATGAAAAAATCCTTTATCTTTCCATCTCTTAATATCTTCTGGAAGTAAGAATGGTAGATAAATTGGGCATATACCAACACCAAAAACCCTTAAGTTAATTTCTGACTGTCGCACACTATTCATCATTTTTTCCTTAATGCCTTTTTCAGGATATAGATCTGATATCTTAACATCAGGAAATTTAAAGTTGCCATTACTATCCACAAGCTCTTCTTTATCTTGGAAATAATTATGAATAACACTAGAAAGAGATCCACTTGCATTCATTGAGCGCTGACTAGCCATTATAGAGATTTAGAACTTACTTGGAATCGCCTTAAATCCGTTCGCTGCTACAATTTTTGTCTTACTGCATACCCTGAACGCCTATCCTTTGGCTTAAAGCGGGATTTACTGCCTTTCCGCGGGTCCACAGCTACTGGTGATAGCTTCTTCTATTCTGAACATTACTCTTTAATGAACTCTTCTTAGATACTAGATGTAGAATCTGGGATCAAGCAGTCATAGGACAATTCAAAGGGAGACTGGTTAAATCCTCTGATGAAAACAAAGATGGTGATGCTATCATGTCTGTTAGACCAAATTTCACCATAAATCTTGATGAAAAATATGTCCAATCTACTTTATGCCTTCTCTTACAAGTAAAAGGGGTTATTTTACAACCAGATTCAGTCTACGCTACTATAGGTGGCAGACGTGTGTATAGATTACTTAACACCATTTTTCCTCCTTCCAATTTTCCAGCGGGGGTAAGTTATACAGAGGCAAATTCTAATGTTGATGATTATGGTAGGCATATTGATTCTACTGGGTTTGATATAGGTTTCCCTGTGATTGAAAAACTCATAAACCAAACTCAGCCTAAGTTTTAGAAACTTCCAACGTCTTCTTCTGGTTTCCTATCAGAAAAACCCAGACAATAAAGTAGAAGACTTGCAAGTATTGATTTACAAACCCTACCAGATGAAATGATGTTTACACAACCTGAAGCCTCTACAAGTGGATATCCTACACATCCACTCAGATCTTATTCCGTATCCCGCAATTTTCCTAATACCTCTAATAAACCTTTTATTGACTATAACCCTGAGGAGTCAATAGGTTCTAACCATTTTCCCACATACAAACAACCATCTGTAAATCCTTATTCTTCTAAAGCCTCATTAGCAACACTTTCTGATCTTAGCAGTAACCCTGAGTTAATGAATAAACTTGCTCGTCAAGTTAGCCAAAGACTTTCTTTGACTCCTAAAACAGAGCAGCAAATAGACCAGAAAGGAAAAGGAATTAAGCTCACAAAGATGGGAGAAAAAAGTTGTATGCTTAGAGAAAAGCTTCCTAAGTCCAAACTCCCACGAGCCGGCTCAGAAAAGAAACATAAATACAAGATGGAACTAAATAATCAGGAACAAGAGATTATCAGTTATGAACCAGGCAGGTGGCCTACTCCTGAGACTTTTACGGTCTTAAATCCTGAAAAGAAATTATGGGGAAAATATGAAGCAAGGCTTCATACAGACTTGGGTAAAAAGCAAAAGAACTCAGAAGCTTAGAGAAATCGGATTTCTCAATGGATGATTTCTGCCCAAGACAATTTTGATGATATGGCTGTTGATTTAAGATTTTCTGCTAAACAGTCATTAGAATCTGTAAATAAATTAGAAATAGTCTCTGAAGATCAGCAAAAACATTTTTCTATTCTTAAAAATGTGGAGCACTTTTGTGGAACTTTGTCAAATGACATATCCAGTGTAAATTATGATGTTACTCAAGCTCATAATAGCGTAAAGAGAATAGTCTCTACACAAGAACATCAAGATAATTATCTGACCCATATCTATGGAGAACAGCAAAATAATGAGTCATCTAGAAAGACAGCTCATACTGAAAATAAGGTTCTTCTAGAATCTATAGCTAAAAAATTAGAAAAGGTCAGATTATACACAAAAAACCTAAGAGTAGCACAAACTGGAAAAGATAGTTCCGAAGAGGAAGAACAGGATAATAAAGGAAAACAAAAAGAATCTTCCATTCAGAAAAAGATTCCGATCCAAAGAAGAAAGCCTCTTCATGAAGAAAAAGATGCAAGTTCTTCTTCAAAGAAGTTATCTCATAGAATCTCTCCACATGTTCCAATGCCTAAGTTAAAGGAACATACTTTGGCCAATAAAGAAGAACCTGTTAAAGATTGGCTTGAAGAATTAGGAATAAAACAAGAGCAAACTGAACCAGTATACATGGATGAACCTGGTTTTGCTAATAAAGAATCTGATGCTGCTTCTTTTGATAAACAAAGTTTAACCTTAACTGATAGTGATTCTTTTTCCTCTGTACAGTCTAACTATGAGGATATTGTTTTAGATTTCTCTAACCATCAAGAGTTAGAAGAAATAGAACCATGGGAATCTTTGAAGAAAATTACCATGGATATAGAAATGCAGGAACCAGTTACTGAAAATTTGAGGCCAGAACAACTGCGTCCCTATGCCTCTAGTGCTTACATTTTGAATATTGATAAACTGGTTAATCCTTATGAAGCTATTTGTACCTAGACAGATACTCTTGAAAATCTATTTGAAAGGAATGGTACATGATCTGAACCTGCAAAGGTCTTATATTCTGTCAGACTCATGGCTGGCAAATTGAGAAACTGGTGGAACAATCTACCAGATTTAGGCCCAATGCCTAAAAATATCCCTACACTGCCTACAGATCCTATATTAGTGGATCCCAAGAATTTAGGAAAAGATGACATCTTCCAAGCTGGTTTTGATGAATTCAAATGGTTATTAACAGATCTTTTCTGTGATGACATATCAAATCAAGCCCTTGAAGCAAACAAGATCTTGCAATCAATGAAGCTAAAGAATTTGGCAAAATTTGATGCTTATAACTGTATGTTTGAATCATACATGGTTGCAGCTAATAAGATGCATGACCTAACCACCAAGCAGTATTACTTAAATTCTTTACCTTGTGGTTTAGGAGCATGGGCACAAGATTATATCATTAGAAAAGAAAATAAACAGCTTGATGATGTTAGCTTTCCTACAATCAAGAGATTAATCAGATATAAGCTGGAGAAGCAATGCCTATTAGGTGCCTTACAGCTAAATAAAGAGGAATACAATTACACATGTAA
>VDFB02327372.1:0-21315 GCA_007258455.2 Sequoia sempervirens
ACACTTTTTCCTAGTTATTTTAAATTGAATAAGGAGATGTGTCCAAAGATGCAAGAGGAAGAAGAAAAAATGTCCAATATTCCATATTTTTCAGTTGTTGGTAGTTTAATGTACGTCATGGTATGCATGAGGCTGGATATTGCACATGTTGGAGTTGTGAGAAGGTATATGAGTAATCCTAGAATGGAACATTGAAATATTGTGAAATTGATTCTCAATTTTATGAGAGGGACATCAAATAAGCATTTATGTTTTGGAGGATCAATCATTGCTCTACAAGGTTATGTTGAGTTTGATTTGGCGGATGATATTGATACCAGGTGAAGCACTATAGGTTATGTGTTTACTGTTGGTGGGACAATACTTAGCTGGATTTTAAGGCTACAAAAGGTTGTTGCTTTATCAACCACATAGGCAGAATATGTTGTTACAACTAAAAGCAAGGGGATGATTTGGTTGCAATATTTTTTAGAGGAATTGGGAAAAAAATAGGCTGATAATTTTTTTTATATGAATAGACAGAGTGCCATTCATCTTTCCAAGATTTCAATCTTGCATTAAAAAACATATACAATTGAGATATCACTTCAGCCTTGGTGGTGGGGCTGGTGAAACTATTGCTTCCCATCCACCCGCCTCCAAGCCAGCCCCCTCACTATCTTTGGGTGGGTGGAATCATAGGGTTCCTGCTGGATTCAGTTGGTCACATTCCCTTTACCTCTATATTGTGCTTTTCATCCATCAATGCATCCTCCTATTCCCACCCACTTGTTCAATAGTGTATCAGAAACTTCTATTTGATCAAAAGCCTTTCTCTCTCAGACACAAATGCCTTACCTTGACCAACAAAGCAAAGTGATGATCAGGCTCGACGGGAGATGGACAAGCATTGTTTGGAATATCCCCACAACTCGACCTTGGATCCGATGTTGGCTAGCCTAAAGAAATAATAGTCCCTAGAGTTTCTTATGGCCAAGTAGCCTAGAGTAGCGAATGGACAATTGAAGTTGGAGAAAATTCATATAAGTAAAAATCCAACAGATATGTTTACAAAGGTAGTTACCCAGGAGAAGTTGATTTCCTCTACAAACTTTGTTGGTCTTCAATATTAAAAATGGTGGAAATAAAAATGGCTATGTCTAGGGTGTCATTCTAGTGGGAGGGGCAGTGGTGCTACGAGATCAGTCTCCAAGTGGGAGATGGTTTGGTGTGGAGCTTGATCATTCTCCAAGTGATAAATTGTTCATATGTGTAGCTTGATCACGCTTTAGGTTAAGTTTTTGGCCACTTTTCTAGGTAAATTTTTTATAAAGGCGATTTGTAAATAAATTCTTGTTGAAAACAATTTTCTAAATGCCAAGAAATTGGATTAGTTTCTTGATGTGGATTCTATGTGAAGTGAATAGTCACATGATAGATGTGAAAGGTCATAATTTGGAATGCACATACATCAAGGTAACTCATGATGAAAGTTGGAAGGTCGTGGTTAAGATAAAAAAATACACACAGGGCACATTGAAGTGTAGCACAAATTTTATATTGAGCTCACAACAATGCGAGGTGTATAGGTAGTTTTGTTTGGATCACACACAAAATTGTTGTAGGTTTATGTAATGTTGTAATGTATTCTTTCACTAGATATTTTAATAAAATAAACCGTTATTTGTGGATGTATCCCAAAGGGTGAACCATGTTAAAAATGTTTGTGCCTATGTGAATTTTGTTCTCTCTATTAATTATTTCTAATTTGCATTATTTAATTCATTTATTTGTTGCTTCAATCCTATTTGATATCCCAACAGTTAGGCAATGGGAAGTCATCCTTTGGGAAATATTTATTTAGGTTCCTAAAATCCTTGCATATATAGATGCCCCTAGTGGGCTTAGCAATAGAAAAAATGTTGGATATCCATTTAGGATAGTCAATTGGCTAAATAAACCCCACGTCAAGGAGATTTACCAATAAGGTTATCTAAGGGTATATTTTTCTTAGCTTTTGCTTAACTGGTTTAGCATCTGGATGCACCAACAAGTGACGGAAAAATAGAGATGGTTCTAATCCTAGCATATCTAAATAAGACCAAAAAAATATTTTGGATGCTTTTTGTAGGAGAGCTAATACATTATAATGCTCTTCAAGCTAGACAAATGCTACAAGATAGGTGTTCCTTGACTCTATCTCAGAGCCCAAAATTATTTCATTGGTGTATTTGATCAGGATGGTGGACCTTTTCAGGCCTTTGAAGATCCATCAGGTGAAGATGGATGTCCTCATCGTCTAGTGCCTCAAATAGGTTTTCACCAGAAGATATACCCTTTTTTCACCTTTGATGAATTCGAAAGCGCCACAAAGGGGGTTTCACTAGGGGATTCTTGATTTTTTCTTTTATTTCTAATTTTGCAACTAAGGGATTCATCTTTTCAAAGTATTCATTAGGATCAAAATTATAGATAAATCCATATTTATGATCCCCAATAGGTTAGTCCTTGTAAGGCCCCATGAACTCAACGAAACACCTCATCATTCTAAAAGACATTAAGAGGTCAAGTGTTTTGTTGGTTCCATGCGATGAGTTCAAGATAGTGAAGGGGAAGGTCAATGGTTAAAGTGGAATGGTTGGTGAATAGGGGGAGATATCCAAGTCATTGAATGAAGCTAAGAAAATTCCACCTATGGCATTATCCACAATGTTTGAAGCAATATCCACACCTTTGGAAGTATTTGACAATATCATAGATTGTGGTTGTGGTGCTCCATAGCCAATACCTTGATTGTCCTCATTCTTAGGAAGAGAAATATGATAAACCATTCCTTTCTCATATCAACCCAAACCTTTACCTTGATGGTACATCTCTTGAGTAAAGATTAAGATGAAAGGATACTCTTTTTGTAATTGATCCATGAGGGATTGATCAACATATTCACCGTCCTTATACAACCATGAGTTGATGTCTTCAATATGATCCTCCTCTAAAGTGTATGAGGACTAAAAGATAATGGATCCATAATGATTTGTGAGTGGTGCACTTATGTGTATATTGCATACATACTAGGAACCTTGCTAAGTGGGTTTACCATAAGAGTGTAGAGGGATGGGAATAGTGCCAATATTGAAGGCATTAAGCAACCCATATTCTCCACATCCTTTATCATGGATCTTGATCTTAAGTGTATTGAAGTTAGGGATGGTGGATGATGAGGCTAAGGTGGTGGGATCAATGTAGGAGGATGATAGAGTTATGTTGAAAGGCGTGACTTCAACACTTGGGAAATGATTAAAATGTTGGAAGGTTTCTTCCAATGTTTGGAAATATTCAAATAGGTGAGGATCGACATGAATGATGACTTCTATGCCATTATGGTGGAATTTTAAGCATTGATATATGTGGAGGTGACAACTTGCATAAGATGGATCCATAGATGCTCAAGAAGGAGATTGTAAGGGAGATCAAGATTGATGACATCGTGGGTAGTGTATTGGAGTGCATGAACCACCTGAATTGGAAGGCCTATTATTCCTTTTGAGTCCCTTTCTGCATTTCCATAGGCTTTTATTGTGATAATTTGTTTCTCTAAATCTTGAGCAATATATCCCACCTATTTGATGAATTTTAATATACACATATTTAAAGCCTAACCATTATCCAACAAGACTCACTTCACTTTATCCTTGGAAATAAGGAAATCAATGCGAAATACTTTATTATGGGATGGAGCGAGGGGAGGCATATCATTTTGGATAAATGCAAGTTTATAGGTGGAAGAAATATGCCCAACCATAGCTTGGAACTGTGTAGGATCAATGTTATTAGGGACACATGATTCATAAAAATTCTTGCTCTAATATCTCCTTATGGATGGTGGATGATTTAAGAAGTTCCAAGATTGATATCTACATTGGAGGTTTCCCTAGATGATCCAAAAGATTATATTATGAGCCTTGGATAGGTAGATTTGGTAATCCTACCATGTCAAGTATTTACAACACAATTGGGATCTTTGGAATTGATTCTAACCATGTTAAGTCAAGCGAGTAAACTCGAGTAATGTATCACACAACATTGTCATAGTTAAACGAGAGTTTGTTGTAATCAATCTTGTTTGTACGGTTTCCTTGGGCATTGCTTTGACCAAGAGTGGATGAAGGGGTGGTTTGGCCTTGAGAATGTTTTGGAAAGGAATTTTTATAAATCCTTGATTGAGATTTGGTGAACTGGAAGGCACTTCCTCTATTTTGATTGTGCTCTTTTTTTAAAAAAAAGGTGCAACACACCCATATTATTAGGGGTAAATTTTTTTTGATCGGAGCTATGAACTGGGTACAAGAAACCATAAGAAACTACCAAACCCATGACTGCATTGGCCCAGTGAAGGCACAAGGCCTGTGAGCACTCTAGCCCAATGAGAGTTTGAACCCTGGTGACCATCACTACAACCAAGCGACTTGACCACCGAACCATGCCCTTATCGACAATTTTGATTATGCTCTTATCAATAAGGTATTGAATGCAATTCTTAAAAGCTTCATACATTTATTAGTGCTATGAACTTTGATCCTATGATAGTCACAATATTCATTGTCCTTGTATCAAGATGTTTTTGGTTTAGACTCATTGAATGGTTGAATCATAGGAAACTTTATCATGTTTCCTTGAGAAAGCTTCTTGAAGACCACCACCAAGGGTTCCCTAAGGGTTGTAAATTTTCATTTAGGATTATTTTACGTATTTTTATTCTATTATCCTCGAGGAACCAAAATAGTATTTGTGTCTTGGGGAGTGTTCATGTTTGGTTTGGGGTTTGATGCACTAGTAGTTTGAACATGTTTAGTGTTGGTAACTCCATCACTAGTAATGTTTGTGTTCCTAGTCCAAAATCTAGGTTTCTTGTTGGATTTTTTTATCATTGGACTCTCTAAATCTTAACTAACCCTTTCACAATGAGGGCCTTTTCAATGATTTCATCAAAACTTGGTACACAATGGATTTGAAAATGGAAAGACACATCTTAGTTTAATTTTTGAATGAATATGTTAATAAGCAGTTTCTTGGGAACATGTCATAAGAGTCTACTAGTAATACCTTTCCATCTTTTTAGATCTAGGTTACAAAGCTTTCCCAATTATGTTGTTTAGCGTTACAAAGGTCCAACATGGTGACCTCATGCTCTACATTATAGGAGAAACATGTTAATTTTTTTTGACAAATTGGAAAAAATAGAAGTAGATCCATGGGGGAGTTGCATGAACCATTCTAATGCTTTTCCACCCAAGTTACAATGGAAAAATCAAAGAAGGTATTGATTGCTATAAGCTACTTGTTGGCATGCCATGAAAAACTCCTTGACATGGTCATGGGGATCACCTTTTCCCTTATATTTGTCAAACTTTATAATTTCAAAGTGTTGAGGAAAAGGGATTATTGAAATGGATCTATCATATGGGTAGGGACATAAGTCCTTAACAATGATAACTTTAAGAAACCCTCCTCAAAAAAGATATAAAATCCTAGCGAATATTTCATTTATTTTTGGAAAAAAATTATGTTTATATTGGCGAATCTTTCATTTTTTTTGAAAAAAAATATTAATTCTATTGGTGATTTTTTAAATCACTAAAATTTTGTAGAAAATATTGGCAAATCTTAGAAAATAATCGGAAAATGTATTAGCTATGGTGGAAAATCCTTCCATTTAAAAAAAATTGGGTCAAAAGTTGACTTACCACCTTTGGGACCTTGCCACACTCTATCTATGCACATGCTCTAGTTGCTCAAATCAAATGATAACCTTGTCAACATGCCTGATGATCATTCTAAAAAAGGTCTAGAGCTCTCTTACAGGGTGGTAAGAAAAATAAAACATTTTATTTCAACTATTCACCTTGCTATATATAATTTGTACACCCTTTTTTACCCTTGTCACACTCTTAACCATAGCTTCCTTATTCTTGACACCCAAAGACAATACTCATGACGATACACAACTTTCACTATAATAGATGACATGATCATGTATTTTTGAGGTGCTTTTGTTGTGATGCATTCTTTTTCATTATTATTTTACCAACACAACTCACTTAAGAAACACCTATTATGAAATGAAACATATTTGAAGTTCATTAATTTTTATAACTCCTAATAGTTCTATTTCTCATTTTTCAATTGACCATTGATTACATTATGATATTGCTACCAGGATTCAACCGTGTAGTTTCGAGTCAAACTCATTGACCCATGTTTCATGAGTAGTGGTTCATCAAGAACCCATCTCTCATGATATCGAATGGTCCACTTAGCACTCATTGCATCTAGGTGATGCTCACAGAGGTGAAGCTGGTCCATCCCGGGAGTCACCCATCCCAAGAGCTCAAGCGCTCGTGGAGTTTTCTCCAAGGTTAAGCCCGCTTGAGTTGTTACCCCATTTGCAAAACCTTCAGCAAGTGTTGTGCCTTATGAACCATTCATAATAGAGCCCCTTTAGCTATCAATTGATAAGAAGGAGGTATTTTTCTGTGTCAAATTATGATATTGTGGATTCAACCGTGTAGTTTCGAGTCAAACTCATGGGTGACCTCCCGGGATGGACGTGCTTCACCTCCGTGAGCATCACCTAGATGCAATGAGTGCTAAGTGGACCATTCGATATCATGAGAGATGGGTTCTTGATGAACCACTACTCATGAAACATGGGTCAATGAGTTTGACTCGAAACTACACGGTTGAATCCTGGTAGCAATATCATAATTTGACACGCTGTGGAAAAATACCTCCTTCTTATCCATTGATTACATGTTAATTATCCTATACTAGATCTATATGCCACGTGTCATTTGCTACCCAAAAATTTTATTACAAGACATGATTGCAACTATTGAGGACATCTTTTCACTCTCTAGTTTATATATTTACATGCTTATCTCTTCATTTATTTTTTTCAATATTCTCACATAAACATTATCTAGCTTTTAAGACCACTCTATTTCATGATTTGTCTATATTGGGGAGAATGTGTAGACCCCATACCTTAATGCCTATCACTAATCAATGCTTTACATGCTCTATGTACTTAAGTTTGCTTACATCCTATTTTATTACCTTACTATTATCATTATCATGTACACATTATTTTCTCTCTCATTCAATTCTTTACATACTTTATATGTAATCAATTGAAAGAAACATACACTATCACTAATAATTTTTATGGTTGAGATTTCAAATAATGTTATGCTTAGATCAATTATAATCATTTGAATAAACTTCTCCTTATATACATTAAATAACTTTTAATATACATATCAATAAACCAACAAATACATTCTCCTTACAAATAATTTAACATTTAATTTTCTTTGATAATTGAACATTTTATTTATAGTAGTTATAATAAATAGATTTAATCCTTATATACCTTAATTTATAATATTCATATTAATAACCCAATAAATACATTGTCTTGAACACCTTAAATAATAATATACAAAGAACATAAACAAATACTACAGATCTTTGTTATAAATGGCAATTATTACATGAGAGGCCTTTTCTTCACAGATCTTTATCACTACTAACACAGAGAAATAAGAACATAAGAGGTTCTTGTGCCTGGGATGCTGGAGTTGAAGTCATTTTGATGGCTTCTTTACAATCAGTACAGGGCACTTTGCATGGTGAACACAATAGTCACTTACACTTCCCAAAAATGCCCTGTGTGACACACCCAAAAAGAAAGATTATTTTATAAGCTGCAGGTTATTCATACCAGTGTCACACAATCTTTTATAATTGTTTACCTTTTGAGTGCACCATACCCATGATTTCCCATCACCAACATATCAGCTCCAAGCTTGTCAACTGCTTGGCAGATGACATCTCTGGCATCACCAACCAAACTGACTGGCTTGGAAGACACCTGCTGGAACTCACAATGCTTACAACAGTTAAAGAATCCCAAAATTCCATTATGTAATATTTCTGTGAAGAGACCTCAACACTTACATGTTTTTCATCACACACAAGCTGAGCACGTTGCAGAATCTCCATGGAGTTCTTCTCACGGCTTTTTTTAAGGTTATCCATCATGTCAGGGGTGATGAAATAACCTGCATGAAAAAGATCTTAAGAGCACAATAAAAGGTTGGCTCATTTTTTACTCACTGTGATTTGAAAGAATGGAACTTTAAATTAATCCTGTTTGAGCTCTGTGAAATATTAAGTTTAAGATGCAACATCCTTTACCTTTTTTGAACAAATCCTGCTTAAAAGGGATTTTACAAACAACACATCTTGTACATGGATAATAAGCGTTTTGAAATGTCAATTGAAAAATATACAGTTAAAATCAAAATTATTATATACTACTGCATATACTATGAAAAACTCATGCTACCTAATAAAACTATCCTTGAAAACACAGTGTAAATCAAATTAAAAATTAATGGTCTTTGATTATTATTGTTTACTATTTGGAACTAAATAGAGATTTAAGGCGGGTTCTACAAATCCTACTTAAAAGAGATTCTACATACTAACATACTAATCTGTTGTACTTGGATAATGAAACCCTTTTTAGTGATAGATTTTGAAATGTCCATTAAATAATATACAGTTAAATAAAAAAATTATTGTACACTATTTTGTGGATTATTATACACTACTTTATAGACTGTAAAATCTCTTCTTAATGATGTATCGAGAAATATGATTAGAAATGTTCTGAAATGTTAATTGAAAAAAATACAGTTACAATCAAAATTATATAATACTATTTAATAGATTGCTGCTTTATAGAGTGTGAAAACTCTTTTTGATGATGGATTAAGAAATATGATTAGAAACCATTTGAAATATCGATTGAAAAATATATAGTAGGAGGTATTTCCACAGCGTGTCAAATTATGATATTGCTATCAGGATAACTTTATAGACTGTGAAAGCTCTTCTTGATGATGGATTAAGAAATATGATTAGAAACTTTTGAAATACTGAGGTATTTCCCAAGCGTGTGAAATTATGATATTGCTATTAGGATTCAACTGTGTGGTTTTTGAGTCAAACTCATTGACCCATGTTTCATGAGTAGTGGTTCACATGAACTCATCTCTCATGAGTACGACCTAGATGCGATGAGCGTTGAGTGGATCATTCAATCATGAGAGATGGGTTCATGTGAACCATGTCTCATAAAACATGAGTCAATAGATTTGACTTGAAAACCACACAGTTGAATTCTAATAACCATATCATAATAAAAATATATAGTTAAATCAAACTATTATATACTACTTTATAAACGGAAAAAGTTGTAATAAAATCTGTGTTGAGAACATAAAAAACTGATTGAAAATTAAAAAATAGTGGAGTTTGATTATTATTGTTTACTACCTGGAGCTGGGTAGATATTCAAGGTGGGTTCTACATGAAGAATATAAACTTGGTGTAGATCAGGTCGGTGAAGAATGACATTGTCCAATACCCATTTCAATGCAAAACTGCTCTCATCACTTTCATCAACAGCAACCAAAATCTTTCTCACATTTTTCTGCTCTTCTGTTGTTGTAGTTAGTGGTGTTGTCTCTGGTTGCTCGGCCATGTCTTACCTACTTCTGTCTTCCCCCATTTTACAATCTCAAAAGCTTTTATAATTTTCAATAGGTGATTGGTTGGGGATATGCAAAAATGACACATCAATTATCTGGTCTATTACGTGGTCAATTGAGATAAATCATCGTAATTTGCATTGAGATGAGGAGTTTTTGGAATTTGTCTGGATTTGAATTAAGGGAGTTTTTAAAAGTTGTCCGAATTGCATTGAGATAAGTTGTTGATATTTGTCTGAAGTAGATCGAAGCAGGTGGAAATGACGACAATGACACAACCAATTACGTGGCAATTGTACGAATTTATTTTACATTTTTCTGGTATAGGATTTTAAATTTTTAAAATACAAGGTTGCTTTCAGTGAGAATTGAACTCACGACCTCCCGCTTACTAAACGGGTGGTCTAGCCAACTGAGCTATGAAAGCTTTTGGACGAGATTTATCAGCTTAGCTGAACCTGCTATCTGTTTGGTCTTTATCAACGTTGGATTATATTGTGTGCTTGTAAAGTTAGAATATATATATGATAAATAGGATTTTATTGTACAATTGAAATTTGTATATTTATGTTATTTTTTATTTATATTTGTGGTTATTTTAAAAGAATAAAAGTTTTTTGATCTAATAATTTTAAAGAATATTACTTTATATAAATATCAACATTAACTATACAAACAATCTATCACATTGGACAAATGTGCTGCATGTTTGATCTTTACGAATGTTGGATTATATTGTGCAGTTGTAAGGTGAGAATATATCTGATGAAATAGGGTTTTATTGTATGATTGAAATTTGCATATTTATGTTATTTCTTATTTAGATTTGTGTCTATTTGAAGAGAAAAATTTCATGTATTTATATATTGATAGAGAGCATTTTTTGGATAAAGTTGGATTTTTTTATGTTATTATTTCATTTACACATCTTTCTACATCTCTTCTCTACATCTTATCTACATGTGCACACATTCTCATGTATTATTTATTATACTCCTATCCATGCACTTATCTCTAGACTTTCATTCTCATCTTCATTCTACCACCTTTTGGTCCCAATCATTGAAAGATATTGTCCATTGTTTAGATCATAAATTTTTACTTTTTATATGCATTGCATGTATAACAATAAAGTTTGAATTGGGGTGCTCTTTGAATTTGATATATTGATCTTGCATACATAGAATTGGCCCCGCACACACAAAACCAATCCCTATAATTTCAAAATTAAAATTAAATTCAGGTCAACTCTTGCTTATCCCTTTCCAACCTAGAGCCAAACTAAATTCATGTTTATGAGATATATTACTATGTAATTTTATTTAAAACTCCCTTATGACATCTGCTAATCATTCAAATTCAAAGAGAAAAGCATGCTTAGAACACTCCATTAGTGCACAAAAACTAAAATGAACCTAGATTTGCACATTCACCTTAGAAGTATTTGCATGTTTGAAGCTTGTTGTCTTTGGTCTTTATACAACTCTTTGAGGGTTGACCGAGGAGAACATGTCCCTAACAACATACCCATAACCATCTAAAGGTGTTTCCAAATACTAGTAGTCTCTAGAGTAGAACAAACATAGACAAACTAGGTAAGCCAAAGAGTAGAAGTCTACCTTGGTAAGACTAGATCTACATGATTGAGGGGAAATCTATGGACATAATAATGACCCAGAGGAACAAACAAAACCCCTTTCAAAATGCATAAATTATTTAGATTATGAGACATAGTATAGATAAAAATGTACCAATCCCAGATTACAGACAGTCCAAATTCTAAAATCTTCATTAAGGCCATTCATTCTTTAATCATTAAGCTAACTATCACTATCCACTTTGCATTTATCTTCTTGGAGATAATTCAATTTAGAATTACACATGGCCATAGTTATCAATTATTAATTTGGATTCATTTATGTTTGTGTGCATGCATGTATAGGATTAGCCTAGACTAAAGGAAAAATTATTTTCTTTTAAATTTTTGGTAAGACCCTTTTTTCTTATACGACCTAGTTTATTTTTAGGGTTTATCACCAATGTTAGGGTTTTCATGTCTAATATAACTATGATTTATCATCCATTTCTTGGTTTATTAGGATTTGATTTATATTTTTGTATTCATTTTAATTAGGTTTTGGATATACATAGTAATTTATCTAATCTACCACCTTCTCAATCTATGTTATCCTATTATTATGAATCCTATTTGATCATACTCTTTGGATTATGATGGAAATGATTGCAAAATTGAAACACAAATATCTTACCTGAGCTTATTAATACTTGCCAACTAATTAATACTCAATTATATGGGAAATAAGGGGAATCAACAAAGGATAAAATAAAGCTCCAACTATGAGCTTCTCTCATGAAGGTATCAACCCAATGTTATGCATAACTAAACCACACTTACAATAGCCACTTGGGTTGAAAAACAAAATGAAAATTATTCCAAGAAAGAACAATAAAATCCTTCATTCAATAGTAAAAACTTTAGCACTATAAGCTTTAGGAAGAGTTCTCAATACCTTTTTCAAAACTTCACTTTCCTCCATTTTTCCACCAAGACCATTGATAGCATTGACAATTTCATCCACTTGGAGCATGTAGCCAACAATATCTTTACCTTTTGACATCCTTAGGGTTTCAAATTTGGCTTTGAAATTATGCATCTTTGCTTGCTTGACCTTATCATCTCCTTCATAATTGGCCATATCTTTTTAGCAATTTTGAGCCTTGTTAGCTTCATAAGTTTCAAATCAAAAAGTCCACTCAGGATAGCATTCCTTGGTTTTCCATTATTCTCATAATCCTTGATCTCATCATCCCTTGTTGGAGGAATAGTAGGCACAGTGTATCCATTTTCAACTGACTTTAGAACACCAAATCCTAATGAGACAAGAAAGGCTGCATCTCGAATTTCCAGAAATCATAGTTTGTTCCATCAAACATAAGGATCTTGACACCATTCCTGTGTATCATCTAGATTTACCTCAAGCAGTTAAGCTACTTCCAAGGAATCACAACTCTAATACCAATTGTTAGACACATAGGACAATTGAGAGGGGGGTGAATTAGTCGTACATTAAAACATTCAAACCCTCATTAACCTTAAGACCCTTATTATGCATCAACATGAATGTAAACAATGAAATATAAACACCTTCACAACCATACACCATAAAACACTAGATTTATGTGGAAAAACCTACTTAGGGAAAAACCACAATGAGGGGTAATTGATGTAGAGCTAGGAGGATCAAAATTCAACTCAATCAATCATTCAAAGAAATGATAAAAAATTCTTGCTCTTAGGAATTATTGGATTAATTTTCAATAAAAAATTGAGAAATCATCAACAATGACAACTTTCATAAACTGATTCATCTCAAACAAAGATTAAGTGCATTCTAGATCATATTGGAAACATAGCCATGGCAACCCATAATTTAATGCAACAATTACTCATTAATAACTTTCAAAAAACAAAAAAAAAACCAATCACTTTGGTGATATTGAATAAAACATACTTATAGACATTTCCTCCAGTTTTTATGAAGATCCAATGGTGGAAAATAAAGTTATTGTATTTTCCCCAAAACTACAAACCCTAGGTAGGGTTCAGACCTGCCCTCACAAAAATAGTCATAACTTATTCAAATATTAATAAAATTTGATGAGACTTGAAGAAAATGAAAGTAGATTCACATGGAAAAAAAATACAATTTGTTTCAGATCCAAAATATAGAATTTACAATCCGTACCATCACATTTTTCAGACTGTAAATTCTGCACAATATTGTTAGAATAGGATAGTCTCACCAAAACAGTCATAGCTTCTACGGAATTCAATAAAATTCAATAAGAAAAAAAGTATTGGAAACTAGAAACAAATATATTTCCATCCATATATGATACTCCATTATTTGTATCCATACTAGGCCATACAAATCACAACTTCAACCTGAAAACAATGTAAAAATAAAAAAATGCACACAAAATTTGAGGTTGCCATTCATCAAACTTAAAAAATAATGTCTCCAACCCCCAATTCGAGTTTTGGAGGGTGTATTTAGAAATTTCCAACCAAAACCAACTATTTTCAACCACCTTTTGATTAGTTTGTTGACAAAACACCTTAATGACACTTCATCTACCTAATTTTGCACTTTTGACGATTTTTACAATATGGAACAACTTTAAACATTATTATAAGACCCAATACAAAAAATAAAGCAACTATTTACAAATGACCTCATGGAGGCAAGAAATCAAACAATTGATCCTGCACGAGTAACTCACATATATATGAATAACAACATCGAAGTACAATAGGTTCACTGTTGGAAGGGATAACTGCCTAGTAGAAAATAATGGCTTACTACCAAGGGCTCATTGCCCAAAGGAATCACTATCTAGAATATAAGAGAATAGAAAAATATTGTTACAAGGAGGTTCACTACCTCAGAGCAATGGGGAGATTGACCACAAAAAATTTACACCATCTGCAACCTTCAGCTCATTGCCTCCAACAACTTCAAGTACACTGAAAATGTATACACCTTTTGCTCAATGCTTTTGGTAGCCTTAGGTGTTTAAGCTACCACTCAAATCACCACACTTGATCACATTCACATCTCACTTCACATCTAAAACATTTACAACAATTGAACTTGCTTATATATCCTTCGCGATCTCAAACAATCATGTCTAGGTTGGCCTCAACGAAATGTATGCACCTCAAACATGCAACCAAAAAATAGGTTGGCACCAAACACTTCCATGATGTAAATAAGTGAAGGAAAAAAACACCATGGGTTAACTAGGACCCACATCTACATCAAAATGCTTCACCATGCTTCTACAAATCATGAAGCACATCCACAAGTAAGGTTAACATGCCAAGTTAGCCAAACCTATATTGATGCTACCAAACAATCAATTCACTCTTCACCAGGTCTGAAAACATCTTGCAAACCATGAAGAAACATCACAAAACATCCTAGAATATTCCAACATCATCAAAATATTCAACAACATTGTTGCAACCACTTGCAAGTGAGAATATTATCATCCTGTGCAACCATCCATACTGCCACAAACATACAATTCACTAACCAACCTTGCAGAACACCATAACACAACATTCCAAGGGAAGGTAGGTACAGATAATATTGGCACATTCCTAAATCTATAAGACAAAAAAACTCAATGTGCAGAGAAATGCAAAGCAATTCCATTTCTCCTAGACAACCTTCTTCATAGGCAACACACTATTAGACACGTCTTCCACTACCTCATTATCTAGAACCTGAAATTTTGGATATAACACCTCTGAACACCTCTAATCATCCCATTCAAACCACATAGGCACATATTTAGCCATGAATAAATGTGGAGCACAATGAAAAACATAACTAGCTACATCAACAACACCTGCTCAATACCACAAACACCTTCTCATCACAACCACACTATAGATTGCAAAAATATCCCTATCTGCAACACCTACTCATCACCACACTAGAGGTTGAAATAGGTTGACATCAATGACAACACTAAGGACAATATAGTGCAACAATCTCCAACAATCTCCTTGTTGACATCGATGCCAACACTAATATCCAACACAAATAACCCAAGAAGCCAACTCAAGACCTAATGAAACACCAAAGTGACCAAATAGAAATGTGAAGATCACATGGGGATGTTCTTTGAATATCCAACAACACTTCCATACTCTTCTTTCATACTTTCATGCCATCAACAACTACCACAAAAAAAATAGGAATGGAAAACTATATTCACGAAGCACAAAATGCATGAACATGAGATATGACATTAGCAAAATAACTTGTGTACCACTTCATCACATGAAATTGGAAATGAGACACATCACAAACATTGAGAGCACATTCACCAAGCCGCAAGAGCAAAGACATCAATGCAAAGCATTTCCCATACTAGTCTAGAAAACCAACAATAGTGCCAACCTTTTACAATTCACAAAACTCTCCTTAGCAACTTGCAAAGATAGGAGTGCAATGTCTACATAGCACTAACATTGAATCCCAAACCACAACACCAAAACTTCAACAATGGAGGAATGCAAAGCATTCTCCCATACATACTTCAATTTAACTTTCTAAACTAGAAACACTTAAGTACCTTGCGTAGGCCAAATCTTTCTTTCAACAACACATACTTCATCAGGAACATTAGGAGAGAGCAAAATAAATAATTTATACCTTTAGTAATATCTCTCCATTATTAGTCATGCTTCTAATCCTCATTATTATAAAACAACTTTGCTGACAACAATAGTGCACTATACAACTTTTCTTAGAATAGAACAAGGCATGAAATCCAACCATGAACTTTTGCAATTATTCTTTAGCATGACATCTAACTATGTACTTCAACAACCATCAAATAAGGCATGACATCCAATGACAACCAACAATCAACAAACTCCTTAGGTGCTGACATCAATGACAACTATTGCCAACAATCTCCTCCTTTGGCATTGATGGAAACACACACTACTCACTCTCCCCATTTGACATCAAGGAAAAAGGGCCATAAAACAACAAGAAATTCTCTAAATTTATGGACAAAGGGAAAAAGATCCTCAAATGAAGCAACATATTTTACTAGCTCCCCTTGAGTGGTAGCACACATCAATCCAGGAGAAAAAGATATGACATGATTTTCTCCCCCTAGATAGATGCACCATCTATGCATCCAGTTAGAATAGCAAGGGAAATCACCCATAACTTCTTTCAAAGATTCTCAAAAGTATCCTTTGAAAGTTTCTTAGTAAAAATTTCTGCAATCTAATCCTTGGTAGGCACATACTCTATTTTGACTCCACGTTTTGCAACTTTCTCTCTCAGAAAGTGATATTGGATAGAGATGTGTTTAGTCCTTGAATTCATTATTGGATTCTTGGAAATGTTGATTGCACTAGTATTATCACACAATATAGTTATAGGTTCATCATAAACCACCTTCACATCCTTCAACGCCTGCTTCATCCAAAGCACTTGAGTGCAACAAGATGTTGCAATAATGTATTCATCTTCTGCTATGGACAAAGATATTGAATTTTTGCTTTTTACTAAACTGTGAGACCAATTTTTCCCCCAAAAAGAATGCACTTCCACCTATACTTCTTTCGTCATCAACAAAACTTCCCTAATTAACATCAATATAAGCACACAAAGATAAATTTTGATTCTTTTTGTACCACAAACCATAATCCAAAGTTCCCTTCAAGTATCTAAAGATTATTTTCACAACTTTCTCATGAGATTGCTTAGGATTGGCTTGAAATGTGGGAACCAAACATATTGCATGCATGATATCTAGTCTGGAAGCAGTTAAATACAATAACTCTCCAATCATAGACCTATAAAGATCCTAATCAACTTTCAGAGGCTCATCAGATTTTCTTAGGTGACAACCAGTCACCATAGGAGTTCCCACTGGTTTGGAGTCTTCCTTTCCAAATTTCTTCATCTCCTTAACATATTTAGCTTGAGAAATAAAGATACCATCATCTTATTGAATAATTTGAAGCCCAAGGAAGAAGGATAACTCACCAATCATTTACATCTCAAATTATTTCTGCATCTATTCTTCAAAACTTTTACGCATATCATCATCTCCACCAAAGATGATGGCATCAACATATACAACCATAATCAACAACTTGTCTTCTTGAACCTTAATGTACAAATTACTAACTACATTACATTTCTTGAATCCTTGTTGAAGTAGATACTTATCCAATCTAGCATACCAAGCTTTGGGAGCTTCCTTCAGACTATATAGAGCTTTCTTGAGTCTACAAACCATGTTCAAGGATCCTCTGATAACTAGAAACCATTTGGTTGCTCAATATATACCTCTTCTTCTAGATCACCATTCAAGAAAGTTAACTTGACATCCATTTGATATAATTTGAATTTATTATGAGAAAAAAGAGCAAGAAACATCCTTATTGCCTCCATTCTAGGTATTAGAGAAGAAGTCTCCTAAAAATAAATACCTTCAACTTGTGAATAGCCCTTTCAAACCAATCTAGCTTTGTTCCTTACCACTTCACCATCTTCATTCAAATTGTTTTGAAACACCTACTTTGTTCCTATCACACTCTTATTAGTTGGTCTGGGAACTAATCCCAAGTCTTCTTCTTTTCTATATGATCTAGTTCTTCTTCCTTTGCCTTTATCCAATTATCATCTTTTCTAGCATCAACAAAGTTCTTGGGTTTTACTGTTGATAATAAGCACAAGTTTCCTTGTTCAGTTTCTTTTGCAAAATTTCTTCTTGTCAACACACCTTCATTTTTGTTTCCAAATATATGATTTGGAGAGTGGTTCTTCTGCACATATTTTGTTGGATTCTTGAGAGTCTTCACTAGTTCCAATTCCTTTTCTTCTCTCTTCTATTTCTTTATCTTCTTCATTGGTTCTGGTTCCTTTTCTTCAACCACCCAAGTATTTGCCTCTTCATTTACATTAAAGGTAGTCCATACTGCCATTGATCTTTCGTTAACCTTACTATTTTGCAAGATACCAGACCTTTTACATTATCCAATGTTGTCATTTTTTCCTTCCCGAACCATGAATAGATTTTCATCATTTGAATCATAATCCTCATCTTTAGAGGACCAATTTCTCTCCTTAAAATAGAATCCTCTTTTTATTTTCTCTCTTTTGTTATCATCAATAAATTCTTTATATGGACATTTAGATGAAAAATGACTAATTCTTCCACAATTGAAGTATTTGAAAGGTAGCTTACTTTTTACTTGTCAGTTCCTTTCTTCAATCTTCTTACAAATTTAGCTTCAACTTCATCAAAGTCATCATTTTATCAACAACTTCATCTTCAATATTTTTATTGGTTTTGAATGCAACTTCCCTTTTTGGAACATCTTGATCAAACTCTCTCATTTTAAAGGCAACAAAAGCACCAAACATGTCATCAACAGAGTACTAATCTAAGTCTTCAGATTCCTCAATGGTAGACACCTTATGACTATAATTTTTAGGGAGAGATCTTAAAACCTTCTTCATAATATCACTTTCTTTTACCTCTCCACCAAGACTAGTGATTCTAGAGACAACTTCTTGTGCCCAAAGAATGTAACTTGCAATTTTTTCATCCTCTGTCATCTTTACAGTCTCAAATATACTTTTAAAGATCTACATCTTAGATTTCTTCACTTTTGTATCACTTTCATAGATACTACCACTATTTTCCCAGACTTCCTTAATAGAGCTACAATTCATCACCTTCAAAAGCTTTGAATCTACCAATCCACATAAGAGAGCATTTTTAGCATTGGCATTACATTCATATAGTTTTATTTCAGCAAGATCCGTTGGAGTGGTAACAATAGTATAACCATCTTTGATTGATTTTCATACACCAAACCCTAGGGAGTTTAGGTGTCTTTCCATTCTTAGTTTCTAAAAAGCATAATTAGTCCCATCAAACCTAGGACCCTTGTATGAACCATCATGTGCCATCCTAGATCTTTACCTCAAGCTGGTTTCTTCAAAGGAACTTGGCTCTGATACCAATTTTTGAACATGCTTAGAAACTGAGAGGGGGGTGAATCAGTCTACACAAAAACTTAACCCCTTTCAAACCTTGAAAATTTCAACACAATTCAATTCTCTTATCACAACTAAAACCATTAATCAAATATAGTAGTTTAAAACCTTATTATGATCAACAATACTTAGTAATAATAGTTTTAATTCTAATTAGATCAACAATAGTGAAAAAGAAACTGATAACACACACATGCACAAGGAGAACACCATACTTACGTGGAAAACCCAATGAGGGAAAAACCACAATGAGAGTTAACTCAAAATATAAAAGGATCACTGCCAAAAAGACTTGCAAGGAGGTTCACTGCCTTAGAGCAAGATACAAATGAATTGCAACACTGAAGTGCCAACCAACTTCAGAAGCAAGATACCTGATGATATTCACTATCTCCAAGCAAGATTCAATTTTTTTATAAGAGATTACAATATTTGTCAACAATTCAATCTATTGACTAAGGCATTAAAGCAAAATTGACCTTTCCTTTTACACACTTTAGCACTATCTTTGTTGGGTATTCAATACAATTCACACACACAATTCTTCACACTTGTATACTACTCCATCATGTTGCATCTGAAATGATCTTACATTTATATCAACTGTAACTCTTCAAAACTTCAATTAGGTCTGCTAGGAAGAAGATAAATAATAAATTCAACAAGTTGGCCACCAAAAAATAATGTGATACTATCCTGAAGATAGAGAGGACCAAAATTTTTTTATCGCATCTTCCAATATGATCCAAAACAATTCACATGTTGGTGCACAACAATCTAAGTTGACATCAAAGGAAACATGTACATGAAACATGAAGCACATAACCTGTTGGCTCAAAATAATTCTTCCAATTGAATTTGTTCGAGGAAATTATAACCAAGATAGGTTAGGACCCAAATCTAACTTAACACATCTTCAATTACCGATACAAACCCCCAATCACACAACACAAACAAAAGAACAAACCCTGCTAGTAAGATATCTACAAATAACCTAGGAATCCAACTCAAGACCTAATGGAGCACCAAAGCAAACAAATAGAAACATGTGAATCAAACGAAGATCCTCTGAACATCCAACAACACTTCCATACACTTCTTTCATACTATCATGACATCAACAACTATCACATAACAAATAGGAACGAAAAACTATATTCAGGAAGCATAAAATGCATGCACATGAGATATGCCATTAACAAAATAACTTGCAGACTACTTCATCACATGAAATTGGAACTAAGACACAAAAAAGACATTGAGAGTACATTCACCAAGCCACATGAGCAGAGACATCAATGTGAAGCATTTCCCTAACCAGTCTAGATAACCAACAACACTGCCAACCTTCTGCAATTCACAAAAATCTCCTCGACAACACAAGTGACTTGCAAAGATAGGAGTGCAATGTACACATAGTGCTAATGTTGAATCCCAAATCGCAAGACTAAAAATTCAACAATGGAGGAATGGGAAACATTCTCCTGGTCAGACTTCAATGCAATTTCCTGAACCAAAAACACTTAAGTTCCTTGTGGAGGCTAGATCTTTCTTTCAACAACACATACTTCATCAAGAACATCAGGAGAGAGAAAAAGACATACTATAGACCTTTAGTAATATCTCTCCATTATTAGTCATGCTTCTAATCCTCATTATTATAAAAACAACTCTGTTGACAACAATAGTGCACTATACAATTTTTCTTGGCATGGAACAAGGCATGACATCCAACCATGAAATTTTGTAATTCTTCTTTAGCATGACATCCAATCATGAATTTTAGAAACCATCAGATAAGGCATGGCATCCACTGACAACCAACAATCAACAAACTCCTTTGGTGTTGACACCAATGACAACTATTGCCAACAATGTATGCACTAAGTATTGATGTTCTTGTTGATAAAAAAAATTAATTTCAATACATACAAAACAAGTTATGTGTGATGACATACACCTATGTCCTGATTATAATTACTTTGACTTCAAAAATTAATTAAGAAAATACGTAATAAAAAATTATGAAAAAATATCCATGCACTAGATATTGATATTATAAATCTAATTTTTTAAAATTATAA
>VDFB02327376.1:0-44430 GCA_007258455.2 Sequoia sempervirens
AGAAATACAAAGTGCACAACAGGGTAGACCTAAGCAAGGATATGAGATTGAGTTGAAGGCAGTTCATGGTGTTGGTTTTGCTAATACTTGTTTGTGTGCAGGTACAGGTGAAAGGAAGCAAGTAAATGTTGAGCCAAGAATGGATAAAGAGCAGACCTCAGGATTGAAAATACAAACACAATCATATGCAAATGTCAACACATTTTCCAATACCAGACAGTTTGGAGAACAAGGACTGAACCAGTGGTAGGAGATTGTGGATCCTAGGAGCATGTATGGTGGTTGGTGGGGTTGGTATTAACCTTCTCTCATGGGACCTGAGTTTATTTTAGGGGGGTTGTATGGTGCAGGGGCACCTACAACTATGCATCAAAATTTGGTATGGTAAAATGTAATAGGTTGATTTTAGGAGGGTCATGAGTAATTTAAAGTGTTTTGAGTCTTTTTATTCTAAATAAGGCCAGTTAAGACCATTTATGTTGAAATTAGGTGAGTTGGAGTTTTGGGGAGTCAAGTTGTTCAAGATTGCAAATAGATGCAATTATTTAAGATGTAATTTTGAGGGAATAGGAGGGGTCAGTGTTTAAAAGGTAGTTAGAAACGTTGGGAAGTTGGAGAACTAAATTATAATTGCTCTATAAAGCCTTAAAGGGCTCGAAGGAAAAGTTTGGTTGATTCATTTGAAGAAAAATTCAAACAAAACACAACGTTCTCTGCATATTCCTGTGTTTTTTATCTTTGTTTCTTCTGTACATACTTGTACAGATTTGGGAAGCCTTGAAATTCATTGGATGTTATACTGACTTGTTCTAAGTACCTTTAGAACTTATTTTGATTGCTTTTTATTCATTTAAAAAGGAGATCTCAGAAGTTTTCATTGACAACCTGTTAATAACACATTGAAGGAGATCTTCAAAATTCAATTGGTACTCATTATGGACCCTACACATTGAGTTATGTGTTTGTATAATTGTCTTTGTAGAGATCATTTGAGGAGTAACAATGCAGGAACAATAGGTCACAAGGAAAATATAGAGGTAAAGGAGGTAAGGATAGTGAAGTTGCATGACAATATTGTTGTAGGGACTATTGAGTGTCCTGTGGCTATGAATAAGGATGAGAAACAAGTTGAGTTTGTAGGTACAGGGGTACATAAGCCTGCTATAACAGTGATGGAGCCAGTTGATGGAGTAAACAATAAAGGACAGAAAAAATAGGGTATTAAGGACAATTGCAGGCATGTGCATAGCAAAGAAAAGGAACAAAGTCAAAGAGTTGTTAACAACAGTTTGTTTACAGGTGTAGAACATGGTAAACACTCAAATGTTGGGTAGAGGAAAGATAAAGGATTGATGACGGTAGAAATACAAAGTGCACAACATGGCAGACCTAAGCAAGGATATGAGATTAAGTTGAAGGCAGTTCATGGTGTTGGTTTTGCTCATACTTGTTTGTGTGCAGGTACAGGAGAAAGGAAGCAAGTAAATGTTGAGCCAAGAATGGATAAAGAGCATACCTCAGGACTGAAAATACAAACACAATCATATGCAAATGTCAACACATTTTCCAATACAGGACAGTTTGGTATGGTAAAATGTAATAGGTTGATTTTAGGAGGGTCATGAGTAATTTAAAGTGTTTTGAGTCTTTTTATTCTAAATAAGGTCAGTTAAGACCATTTATGTTGAAATTAGGTGAGTTGGAGTTTTGGGGAGTCAAGTTGTTCAAGATTGCACAAAACAGATGCAATTATTTGTTTGACTCAAATAATGGTGATATATGTTTGGTTGTGCTTAGGCAGATAAATTTTGCATTTGTAATCATCTTATGCCATTATGAAAGGTTGGGAGAAGTTGTAAAGGAAGTTGATCCTGATTAATGATGTTGATTGAGTGTTTTGAAGAATTTGAAGGAGATTGAAACTCTTATTTCAAATGTTTGTGTTGGATAATGTTACAATGAGGCATATAGTTTAATAAGTGTGTCAAGGTTTTGATTTCTCTCTTGTCTTTGCATCATCTCCATGTATGCAAAAATGTAACTTATTTCATCCTTCTGATGGCTTTATTGACTTGCTTTTTTATAAAAAAACATGTCTGATGTAGAGCTAAGAGAGAAAACAACACCTTGACACACTTATTCAACTATATGCCTCTTTGTAATAGTTTCCAACTCAAACATTTGAATTAAGAGTCCCAAACTCAATCAAGTTCTTCAAAACACTCAGTCAACACCATTAATCAAGATCAACTTCCTTGCCATTCTTGGACTATACTTTTGTATTAGAATGATATTTTTGACTGTTTCTTTCCACATGCATTCATCTTGACTGTCCAAACTTTACAATCTCTTATCACTATTATTGAATCTTTTGCAATGTGACTGTCATCCTCTATCTCTTGATCACTAGCCTCATTATGCTTGATTGCCTGTGTGTAGAGTCTCCCCAGATTTGTCTTCATTGCATAGTGAACTGTTATTCTTGCTTATACCCAACTCATGAGAATATTGATGTATGCTATATGAATCTTTGCTTATAGACTATTGTAATCTTCCAAAATTCATATGCCCTGCTTGTAAGGTGATACACTTTTAGGGTCTTCATGTTTCTTGAGGTGAACCATTATTGCTTTGCTTGAAGTCTGCCCCTGAACCCTTTCCTTCGTTTGTTGGCAATGCCCATCCTTCCTTGCCATTCTTGGACTATACTTTTGCATTAGAATGATATTTTTGACTATTTCTTTCCACATGCATTCATCTTGACTGTCCAAACTTTACAATCTCTTATCACTATTATTGAATCTTTTGCAATGTGACTGTCATCCTCTATCTCTTGATCACTAGCCTCATTATGCTTGATTGCCTGTGTGTAGAGTCTCCCCAGATTTGTCTTCTTTGCATAGTGAACTATTATTCTTGCTTATACATTTCATATACCAAACAAGCAATATCTTGAATAATTGTCAGTAGACAAGCAGATAAAGGAACACATTTAGCAAAAGCATTGACACAGGTTAAGAAAATAAATACACAATCCTCTCCAGGGTAAAATGCAGCTATTTTGACATCTCATTCATAGTTAACTGGAGTCATGGGGGTACAGATACTGGTAAAGGAGCATCCATCATTAAAATTGGGTTTTGAGTAAATGAAGAAGGGTACAGTTATGGTCCACAAACATATATTGTAGTTTTCTGGTAACTATCGAGCAATAATCTCAGCATCAGATTTAATGTACAAATTCTAAAATTGTAGTGTTGTTTTATTAGGTTCTCATTTGATCTCAACATCAATTTTACTATGCCAAATTCTGAAAAAGCCTCAAATTGCAAGCCCTCTAAAGGATGTTTGCAGTCAAATGATGTACTAATTTGGCCATACATTAGCGATGAAATGAATACTCATATGATAACTCTATCCTTCCACATCCTAATTTGCAGATTGGCATATGTACCTAGGTCATTCCAACTTGGAAATGTATTTCCACAACGTTTACATGGCAATTCTAGTTGCGAGTATTTGGCCATAAAATTGGTGCTTGAAACCTTGTATAAAATTTGTGCTTGAAACCTTATCTCTTTTGCATGCTTAAGTTCCCTCAGTTTCAGATGGAACTTTGGTCATGATTTTACTTTTTCATGTTTGTGTAGTTGCAGCTACACTGGGGCCATCAGTGAGAAATCTAATGTTGGTTTGAAACCTAGAGACCGGATATACTCTAAGAAACCTGTTGTATAGAATCATTTTTCAAACCCTCAGGGAGCCTTTCTTACGATATTTTGTGATCTGAAAGGTCAAATATGCCAATCTGCAAAGATAATGTGGAAGAGTTTACTTGATAATTTCACATATGGACTATACTTTTGCATTAGAATGATATTTTTGACTGTTTCTTTCCACATGCATTCATCTTGATTGTCCAAACTTTACAATCTCTTATCACTATTATTGAATATTTTGCAATGTGACTGCCATCCTCTATCTCTTGATCACTAGCCTCATTATGCTTGATTTCCTGTGTGTAGAGTCTCCCCAGATTTGTCTTCATTGCATAGTGAACTATTATTCTTGCTTATACTCATTTCACATACCAAACATTTTAGATGCTTAAAATGCACTCATTTCACATACCAAACATTTTATATTTAAAAGAAATCATAAATGAATCTGATATACAATCCTGGCTGTGACCTATGCTCAAACCCAAAGCAGTCAAAATTAAAAATTAATCTAAAGGTTTCATAACACTCACCTCAATATCATGCACATACTCCTTGAATTCAGAATAATCACTGTCAACATTTTTCTAAAGTTGTGTAGCTTTGCTGAGATCTCTATTGACAAGGTCTTTTCCTTTTCGTTCTGCTTTCATATAATTGTTTTGCAACTATAAAAACATATAGAGTAAGACAATTATGAAGAGCTCAACAAAGAAAAAACAACAATAGAGAAAGAGTATGCTTGAAAAAATGATATAGTTGAGAATCAAAATATTGAGGAATAGCCTCTTACCTGATCTGAATATATGGAATTATGGTCATTCCATGCATAAACTATAGGCTTAATAGAGGTAGCCAACTGCAAAACTTTCTCGGTGAGACCATGTAAGCAACTCATTATATGTTGGTACTCAACATTTGAGTTGACATGATTTGGAGAGGCTCTTACTGGGTGTTCAACAAATGGCTGTGAAATCTCTGTTGACGAACTAGATTTCCAATTCATACTACTCTTAGATTTAGTACGATCTAGTTTTTCCATATAATTGACAATATCTTCTACTCCTACTTCTCTATTATTGTTTTCCACCTAAAAAACAATGCCAATTTCAACATATAGTCAGTTCAATAAAAAATTGAATTAAATAACACAATGTAAATAGAACCAAAAATCCATACACTTACTCCAAATTTATCAATTTTGGCCTGCAACCCGCCTTGACCAAATGTATATTCAACCCTCACATTATCTCTTGCTCTCTTGCCTCTATTACTCTTTGTCAAATATTCTTCAGAACACTTACTTTCTTTCAATGCCTCCCACTGTTTGGGAGATAGAGTGGAGTCTAACCTCTCGTTTCGCTCCATGATTATTTTTTTGCAATTGTATCTAAAATTGTTCATTAGAAGTCTCATCTTGTGCTTGTAATATTTTCTGTCAAAGGCATTTTCCATTTTTTGTATAACATATTCCACATTTCGTGGATCTTGTTGTGTTTCAAATATCCAAATGGGACCTACATCTTACGCCCAACTCGAAGGCCCACCTTGCAGCATTTTTCCCAATGGGTTCACCATCTCTTGATACCTCAACCAAGAATGGCTTCTTCCCTTCTAATATTCTTTCTTTTGCATTCCTCTCTATAGATCTGTATAAATCTTGACTCAATCTTTGTCTTTTAACAAAAGCAGACACATCTTCTGTTGAACCACTACCAATATTTCTAGCTGATCCACTAATTCCATCAAAAGTTGTAGATGCAAAAGGTGCACTCTGAGGCACATTAGATGCAAGCAGACTCTCTTCATGACTTTCATTAACCAAAAGTTCATGCTCCTTGGCCACATCAGGTGTGGCATGAGTAGGTAGATCAGTACTGGTCTCCGCAGATTTCACTTCAAACACATCCTTTATGCGTTGGATTCTACAAGCTGGCAACACTGTATCTTTACTTTCTTTTTGTTTTTTCTTTGCATTTTCTCTACATTCTTTTCTTGCCTATAAAATAAAAAAAAATATCATATCATGTCTTATATACATAAAGCTCTTGCCTATAAAATTTCATTAAATGGTATTAAATAAATAATATACTACTTAGTGGATTTACAACTTGCCTATTTGTCAAACCAAGATGCAATAAATATTCATTATTCTCGGCCACACATTCTTCACGAAAGTGCTCATAATCTGTCACTGGAATTTCAGCATTATGATCACTATCATCTAATTTGCGCCTTAAATTCTTTTTCCTCATTTCCTGATGTCCAAAAAAATAGTAATGCATAAATTAGCAAATTGATACAGAGATAATTAACCATAACAAAAATTGCATAAATACAAGTTTATGAGGTCTTAGTTTTAATGAATAGTCATTAAAAAATGTAGGAAGTCTAAAGCACTACAAACAACAATAGTCATTAGATGTTGTGGGTATTTCAATCAATGGATATTAAATAACGGTTCCCTGTAGAAATGCCAGTTGCATAAAAAGCTTAGCAATGTATTTGAATCAATCCATCAAATCTTGGGATTGGAATAAGGAGTCCTTCACATTGGATGCAGATTCACCATTAGGTCAGCGATAAATTTGGTGTTCTTGATCTTTTGGCTTCATTCCTCTATTCTTTTTTTTAATATACAATCTGATCTTTGTGGGCAATGAGCAGTTATATCTAAGTCTCTGTGGGATGAATGGGCTCAGAGTGAGGCAGATGCCTAGAATTTGTTTACATCGACACCTCCTTCATCTGAAGTAGCAAAGCTCACAAACACTTGGGATATCTACAGATTGGAAATCTCATTATCAAATATTATCCTAACTATGAATTGGCATTTTATAGATTTGATATAGCTCCATAGCTTGATTCCATTACTCTGCTACTCAACTTTCTTAAGGTGCTTAGCTCATAGTTGAATTCTTGAAGCAATATCAAGGTTTCAAAGAATTCACCTACAGATGAGTAGCTAATGCATTATACATGTCATGGTATACAATTCCTAAACTAAAATTTTCAAGAAAAGGGAAATGAGAACATGATAGAGACTACATATGGGATTCTAGATGACTTGGTTGTTGCATCAAGACCAAATGCAGTAGCTTTTCCATGGTAGTTTCTTAACTACAAAGGTTTTCCAATGAAGATGACAGATAAAAATGTGATAATGGCAGCCATTGGCATTCTAGGTGACTTGGCTAGCACCAGGACCAAATGTAGAATCTTTGCTATGGAAATCCGGCTTCTCAAAAGGTTTTTCCAATACGTGCTTGTCATCCAGGGATCAACTGATCAAGAAAGTAGCCAAATGGGTTGAGATAACTATTTGTCAAGTGATCTGATCCAATTTGTCCAAGAAGTTTGAAACTCCATAGTCATTTGGGTTCATCAAGTTGAAAATATATGTGATGGTTTAAACATCTAAGGATTAAATATATTTCATCATAATATTTCTATTCATTATTTTTTACATTATTCTACTCCAAGTTCCACAAAATACAAGTTTACAAAAAGAGAATACACTCTTCTTTCAAAGACAAGCAAAACTGTGTTGGACAATATGCAACTCCATGAGAATAAAAAAAGATTTGCAATGCCAAAAAAATATATCAACTAATACAACATAAATTTTGTGCAACTCAACACTTCACTGCTGCAAACCAATGGACAAATCTTTCTCAAAAAAATATTTACAATATTTTTCACTACTGACACTTTTCCTAAATAATCTCTCCATCCTCTGGCACACAAACAAGTATTTATCAACAATCCATGTAGGTCTGTAAACTAGTGAGAAATGGAGAAAAGAACATTATTTGTAGCTTTAAATTTTCACTATAGCATTAGTATAATCTGTGATACAGTGAATAGATATTTCCAGGTAAAAACATTTGTGGAAGCTATTGAATGATAATTATAGCATGGAAGGCCTTCAAATGGATGTCATATATTCAGATGTAAGAAACAAAGGCCTGAATTATAATTAAAATATATACCAAATTATTTGTTCAGAGATTAAAAATTAAAAAACCAAAAACCAGTTCCTAGAAGAAAAATTACTCGTGAGAACTGTGTGTCTCTAAAAGAAATCCTACAAATAGGATTTTAACAATGCTATACATGGATCAGTAAAGCAAACAAAGAAAGACCCAATAAGAACTATACCTAGATATTTAGTTCACCATGACATTATTAGAAAGTTAAATGAGTGGTTCTGAATTATTCTTTTTTATTTGGGCACAAATTTCCATTATTCAGACTATTTATATAACACAATTTTGAACTCTACTTACATTCTTGTCAAACTTTGAACAACAAACAAGAGAGCAGTAGAAATATTATTAGTGTTTTAAGGCTTAGTGTCTAGGGTTTGTACATCTTGATTCTTAAGTTGTCAACAATTTTTCTATTATCTGTAGGGTTTAGAACATTACTTGGTTGGAAAAATTTCAACAAAAGAAAGAGCTGAGAACTTTGAACAACCCCTACCTTTACATCACATACTTAATGAGTGAAGGTTTTGTTGTAATACAAATGCATCAAAATAGTACAAGCATTATAACAGTCATAGCAGTGAGTCAAAGTACAGTGGTCAAGGACTGTTATAACATCCTGTCATGACAATGGAAGCAATGATCCAAAAGAGCTGTCAAGAAAAGATAATTGTCAAAGTAAAGCAATGATGGTATACATATTCATATTGCATTCATATTCATATTCATATTGCATCCTCATTTATATATGAAAACATATTCATATTGCATACAACATTTATATATGAAAACATATTCAATTGCATTTATATATGAAAACATATTCATATTGCATTCATATATGAAAACATATTCATATTGCATCCTCATTTTTATATGAAAACAATTCATATTGCATTCATATAGCAAATTTTTTTGACATTAATGCTTTGAAATAGGCATTAGTCTGAAGGTCCATGTCCTTAAAACATAAAATAGTCTTAAACAACATAAAATTCATAAATAAAAGGTCATAAAATGGGGCTCATCAATAATCATCTGCATTGCTAGCAAGATCAAAATCCCGATCACTCATGTCTGCATCTACTTGATTTTCTTCCTCATCCTCATTTGTGACATGCAATACATTCTCTCTTCCAATTTATTCATTGGTAATCAAAATATCTTCTTCAAACAGTCCCTCATTGTCTTCATCCACTCCTTCAAATGTTTCTTGTAAATTAACATATTGCCCATCAAGCATTACATCAACAACTTCCATGAATTTCCGTTTTGAACGAGACTCTGTTTGAATGAAATATGACCAACCTGGGCTTCTTACATCATCAATTAGAAATGATTGGTTAATTTGAAGAGGGGAAACATACGACTCATCTGTCTCTGAAAAAAATTGTCGTGTATTTGCACGTACAAATCCATACTCATCAAATTGAACTGCGGATGGTTGGATCCACTTATATTTTAATAATATAGGACTATTTTGACCAAAATCCACTTAAATAATTTCTTGGATGAATCCAACATAAAATTTCTTCTCAATTTCATGAAGAAATTCAACACTAACAACACAATCACAATTTGTCTTTCCTTTGTCTTTTTCTTCCACTCTTAAATGACTACCATAGGACCACATTCCACTAAAACACAACCCATAAATGTGGAGGTTGTGAAAGCTCACTTTCCTCTGTTGTTATATCTTGACCTTCTTCTTTTGCATCATTGATTGCATTAGCAATACATTCTTCAAATTTTGGAAAAGAATCACCTCTAATCAAATCATGACATCTGCACTTTTGAGGTCGATGTTTCATCCAAGCTTGATTCTCTTCTTCATGTTTTCTACATAGAATAATGACGTACAAATAGTAAGATTAATAATATAAATGTGTAAATGCAATTGAGTAAATAAATTATTGTGTAATTTTTTTTTACCTGCGCCACTTATCGAACAAAGATGTGTTTTGAAGAATAAAGGCATGTATTGCACTTCTTTCTTGATATGATAGCTTGAAGCGACATCCATTGCCTTCTAATACTTCACTTGCAACTCTCTCATCTTCATCATCATCCCATACACGTCGATTGACATTTTTCAAAATCCTTCATATATTCTATGCAAAATCCCATGGCCTCTTGCATTGAATATCCCTCAGACATGTTGCCTTCTGGTTTTTCCCTAGTATGAACAATTTTTTTCAAAACCTTCATATTTCGTTCTATAGGATACATCCATCTTGTTCTTACTGGGCCACAATGCTCTAGTTCATAGTGTAGATGTATCAAAAGATGTAGAGAAATGTTAAAGATTGTTGGTGGAAATTCTCTTTCCAAGAGACAAAGGACTTCAACAACCTCCTCCCTCAAACTATCAAAGTTCGATGGATCTAATACATGTAAACTCATTCTCTTTAATATTAGGCCCAACCTTATAATTGCCAATCTTGGCCCCTTTGCAAAACTCGATATATTTACCACAATAGGTAAAATATTCTCTATTATGACATGATAGTCATGGGTCTTGAGGCCTCTTAAGCTATTAATTTCAGTTTGGCTTCTGATGCTGCTACTTACATATCCAGTGGGAAAGCGAGTCTGAGACATCAACTGTAAGAATTGTGCACGTTCTTCCTTTGTCCAGACATAAGGACACTAGGTTTTTTATATTTTTCATTATCATATTTTTCAACCCAAAGATTTCAACGAATCTTTATTTCTTAGAAGTCTTCACATGATGAAATAGTATCAAAAGCACCAAAAAGAGTTTCTATAATAACATAAGCTATATTTTTCTCAGTATGCATAAAGTCAACAGTATGCCTAATGGCTATATCCTTAAATTATGGAAACTTATACAATATGCACAACTATTTTACACCACTTTCATTACATGGATCATATCTACTGCCAAAAATCCCATCATTTTCAATAAATGACATTCTTTTTTTTCCATTCTCAATAATGTAATCACCTATTATTAGCAATGGCGCTTCACGATTCTCTTCTTGACCATTGAAACATGTTTTTTGTCGACGATATGGATGATCCATTTTAAGGTAAGCACGATGTCCACAATAAATACACTTACGCAAACTTCTTGAGTGCCTCAAAAAATCCTTAAAGTTTCAAGCAGGACATCCATGGTATCCATGAACAGAGAGACCAGACAATGTGCCATATGCAGGAAGATCATGAATCGTAAACAATAAGGAAGCTCTTAAAGTGAATTTGATTGAATGACCATCCCTTAAAGATTGAATTGCTTCAATTCCTTTCCACAATTCCATTAGCTCATCATATAATGGATCTAGATAAGCATCTATTGTATTTGAAGTCACACTTTTCTTTCTTGGTATAATCCATGATAACATTAAGAAAAATGGTTTAGTTGCTAACCATGGAGGCAAGTTATAATTTATTAGAAACACTGGCCAAGTTGACCATTTAGTACTTTGATATGAGAATGGGTTCACCCCATCTAGAGCCAAATCCAACCTTATATTACGAGGATCTTGAGAAAAATCAGGCCATTTGTTATCAAATTCCATCTGTGTCTTAGAATTAGGCACATGTCATTGTTTTCCATCAATGCTCTTATTTTTGGCATGCCACTACATAAGTTCAACAATGTCTCTACACCTATACATTTAGAGTAATCGTGGGATTATCAGAAAGTGGCGAAGAACCTTTCTAGAAACCACAATTGATTTCAACCCTTGTCTATACCTCACTTCATGACATTTCAGACATTCACTCTCATTTGCAAGATTTTTGTGAAATAATACACAACCATTCACACATGTGTGGATGTTTTCATACCCCAAGCCGAGCTTACTAATTTGATTTTTACATTGACTTCATTTTGTTGGCAATGTGGAGTCAGCTGGTAACTATGAACTTAATAATGCCAATAACTGATCTACACTCTCATTTGTCCAACCATGTACCACTTGCAAGTTAAGAATTTGAAGGATTGTTGCCAAATGACTTAACTTGCAATTAGCATACACAGGATTTAAAGCATCCTCCATTGAATTGGACCAATCATCGTTTAGACCCTCATTCAACATTCTATCAACTTCAAACCCTTCGTCAAACATTTCTGTCTGTTCATCTATGTTTGGTGCCACTTCATCTATGTTTGTTGCCTCTTCATCTCTCACAGTCTGCAATTTTATCATATCTTCATAATAATTGTAAGCCCAAGGGCTTATACCACTATGCCCATATCTTATCATATGTCGATAGATCATATATCTTTTTTTCACCTTTCCACCAAGACAATTTTTGCATGGACATGGATATTTGTCAATGTCCCTCTCATCAACTACTCTCACATCATATGCATGATATTGATCAATAGTCAACCTTTGACGCTGATCCATCTGTAATATTGTGCATTCCAATATTAATTTAGTTTTTGATTTAAAGAAAAAACATAAATATGAAAATAGAGATGCCAAAACATTGTTGAAAGTAGTCAATTTTAGTAGAGACCATAACAAAAAGAAGAGGATATAATGAGTCATTGTTCTGAGATCTATCTTACATTCATTTGAAGTTTACCTATTGAGAATGGAATATGCCTATTTTTCCTATCAGCTTACTTTCGGCAATGAGGGTTTCAAATTACCTTTGAATTCACTGCAGAGGGCTTCGCTGACTTCAAATTTGTTGCAGCAAACTCTGAATTCCTTGCCCGCCTTTTCAAAAGTCTCCAAGTCCTATCCAAACAAGCTTTATCGCCCATGCAAGTGCTTCAATACCTGTCCATGAGAATAACAAACATCAACAACAATCCAATTTCATTCCCATGCCAACAATTATACATTTTACAAGTTGTTTGACTTATAAATATAGAAAAGTTATGTAAACCACTAGATAAATAACATTTAAAATAAATAAGAAATGGGGTAGGGAGATTCATGAACATATAATAAGAAGTGGATATTAGTATAATTTTGTTGTGACAAACACTCTTCTAAACATGTATGCAAAATGTGGTAGCTTAAAGATGGCACGTAATGTGTTTGAAAAAATGTTTGACCCATATGTAATCTCTTGGATTAGAATGATTGTTGGATATGCACAACAACGATTTGTTGATGAAGCCTAGGGTTTCTTTATAGAAATGACTCAAAGAGATGTGGTTGCATGGAATTTCATGATTGTCAGGTTTTTGCATAATGGGCTTCTTAATGAAGCCCTGAAAGTCTTTAAGTAGGGGGAAGAGTATGAGTTAATCTTGATGTGAGTTGAGATGAGGGTCCTAAGATGAAAAAAATTCTATTGCAAGCATTGTCATAACAGAGGAGCCAAGTCAATATATACCTCCAACAACAAATAATTTTAAGCAAGAACATGTTTATTTAGAGGTCATTTCTTCAAACAAGAGCCTAGTAATGAAAAATGACAAAAAACATTGTAGACTTGTAAGGGATACAGAGGTGGATGATTTTAATATGATGGATGTTGACAACAAAAATCTAAGAAAATAAGAACAAGAACAAAGACATAGTCTAGAATCAGCACAATCAAAAAAGGACTTTCATACACCATGGAAACCATCAAAACTCGTTGACTCTCAAGTTGGACCACTCACCCAAATCAAATCTCAGTAATCTGCCCCGAACACTAGTTTTTACCAGTTTATCAACAAACACAGTCAAGACCATTGAAAGATACATGCTTCAAGATTGTTGTTATTAACTAAACTCAACTTCAAAGGGATCTACACACCCTTGACACTGTTCCCAACCACCTTCCAACATGATGGACATTAAATTCAATAATAAAACATAAAAAAAAAATCATTATTTTATTGTCATTTTCTAGATTTTCTTGCTCAAAAAAGTATGGATTTGAATGAAATAAAAAATAATATGGAAGTAGATTGATTATTACTATCTTTGAGCTCAGTCATACCATTGGAGTTGCTGGTTCATATTTCTATTTTCGTGTAAGAATACAATCTGAAAAGAATTTATTGATTGCTGCGAGTTTCACAGACCTCTGCAAAGTCACAAAACCCTGGAAAGAAGAGTACTACATCTAGTACAAATTCATATTCTAGCATTGTACCTACTCACAAGATAATTTATATGCAAGGGACCAAGAACAACACAAGTCCATCAAAGAAACATAGGGAAGCTCAACCAGATACTAGTGTCACCTCCTATGTTAACAAGGCACAAAAGGAAGGAATGATGGATTTGGATGTATTTAGTCTGTAAGAACCTATGTCAAGGCTTTGGGGTGAAGGGGAGAGCCTAGATAGTCAATTGTCTTGTTGTAGCCTACCAATTAGGCCTGTTGGAGCAGCGTTGTTTTGGTCTATTGCTCTTTTTCTGTCCACTGTCATGAAGGAAAGTTTTGAGGCCTTGTAGAGGCATATGATACTTGTCTAAGTTCAGGGGTTTGGGCTTGGTACAAGCTTATGTGTGGATTTTCTATTGACTATCCTACTGGGCAGGGCTACAAGCCTTATAGGGAGAAAGAGGCCTAGTGGTTAGAGCGATGGAAAAATGGAGTTTCCTAAGTGCAAAGGAGGGTTTCATGGTTTGATTTAGTCCCATTTGAACATGAATAAGCCATTTTCATCTATGGTTGGAGTGTTTGGGATGTGAGTTCCTTGATTTGGTCTTTGGAAGCCTAGGAATAAGTCTAATTATTTGGATGAGTGAATAGTGACCCTTATTTGAGGGAAGTTGTGCCTCCTAGATTTGTTAACCCACCATTTCCTCTGCATCATTTGCTAGTAGGGATTAAGTTTACACAACCACCATTTTAAGACAACTCTTTTAGGTTGTGCATAGGAGACTCGAACTTGGACATAGCTTTTACAAGCTCATTCAAAAACCAATTGTCCACAATCCTGGCAAAGACTTGCATACCCACAAAATAATAGTAGAAGAAATATATGTTGCAAGTATTGTTTTCAAGGGAAAAATCCAAAAAAAAGAAAAAATAATTAATCAAAAACCCTTAGCCCTTTATCCAAAATAATTTGTGGGCAGATTGAAACAATTTTTTAAGTTCTCTAAATTTCAAACTTTGTGGATTAAATTCAGTGAACCCTGTGACTTAGGTCTCTACTGACAAATGATGCATACAAAAGAAATCATCAAACAAGTGGCAGTCTTAACATTCATTAAGGAAGAAAACCTATTGAAAGAGACAACATATAAGAGGTTGAAAGCATAGGAGGCAAATTTATAGATGGTATAAGCAAGAATAATAGTTCACTATGCAATGAAGACAAATTTGGGGAGACTCTACACACAAGAAATCAAGCATAATGAGGCTAGTGATCAAGAGATAGAGGATGACAGTCACATTACAAAAGATTCAATAATAGTGATAAGAGATTGTAAATTTTGGACAGTCAAGATGAATGCATGTGGAAAGAAGTAGTCAAAAATATCATTCTAATGCAAAAGTATAGTCCAAGAATGGCAAGGAAGAATGGGCATTTCCAACTAACGAAGGAAAGGGTTCAGGGGCAGACTTCAAGCAAAGCAATAATGGTTCACCTCAAGCAACATGAAGACCCTAAAAGCGTATCACCTTACAAGCAAGGCATATGAATTTTTGAAGATTACAATAGTCTATAAGCAAAGATTTAGATAACATACATCAATATTCTCATGAGTTGGGTCATTTGTTAGAGTATGTGTTCCTATAAATGAACACTCACCATGAATTTGTTAAGAGGTAGCATAAAAAAATTTCACAGTCACCTTTCATGCCAAAAAATTTACTGATTTTGGCTTCAATAAGAGGCAAAGTAATGCCCCTATTCTTCAAAAATGCTAATAGGACCTAATGCAAGTGCATATGTAAGTAATTGAATTGTAATTTCTCTGAATGTTTTGGAACAACTTCCTATTGAAGAGCTATTTGACAGAATGTGGTTGAAAGGACAATCAACTAAATGCAAGGGAAATTTTTAGGCTTCACAAATTAGTCATAAATGCAAAAGATTAGTTATAAATGAGTAAGTTTATGATAGTCATTAATGGACTGTGTGTGAAGGGACAATCCTTTAAAATTGATATGAAGTGGAATGTGCATAGATTGAGGGGTAGTTTACTATACTGTAATGAGAACATAGGAACCACCTTGCTCAAACATCAAAAATAGTAACCCTACCTTTAAGACTACTTCTAACCTTTGAGTCACCTTAGATAGCTTTCACAAAACAGTTTCTAGACACTTTGATTCTGTGATGGAAAACACCTTGGAGACCTAATGCCCTTTTAAGACTCTATCCCACCTTGATAGCCACAAGTCATCATTTATAGATACATACAAAAGAAATCATCAAACAAGTGACAGTCTTAACAGTCATTAAGGAAGACAACCTATTGAAAGAGACAACATATAAGAGGTTGAAAGCATAGGAGGAAAATTTATAGATGGTATAAGCAAGAATAACAGTTCACTATGCAATGAAGACAAATCTGGGGAGACTCTACACACAGGAAATCAAGCATAATGAGGCTAGTGATCAAGAGATAGAGGATGACAGTCACATTGCAAAAGATTCAATAATAGTGATAAGAGATTGTAAAGTTTGGATAGTCAAGATGAATGCATGTGGAAAGAAACAGTCAAAAATATCATTCTAATGCAAAAGTATAGTCCAAGAATGGAAAGGAAGGATGGGCATTGCCAACTAACGAAGGAAAGGGTTCAGGGGCAGACTTCAAGCAAAGCAATAATGGTTCACCTCAAGCAACATGAAGACCCTAAAAGTGTATCACCTTACAAGCAGGGAATATGAATTTTTGAAGATTACAATAGTCTATAAGAAAAGATTTAGATAGCATACATCAATATTCTCATGAGTTGGGTCATTTGTTAGACTATGTGTTCCTAGAAATGAACACTCACCATGAATCTGTTAAGAGGTAGCATATCAAAGTTCATAGTCACCTTTCATGCCAAAAAAGTTACTGATTTTGGCTTTAGTACGAGGCAAAGTAATGTCCCTGTTCTTCAAAAATGCTAATAGGACCTAATGCAAGTGCATATGTAAGTAATTGAATTGTACTTTCTCTGAATGTTTTGGAACAACTTCCTATTGAAGAGCTATTTGACAAAATGTGGTTGAAAGGACAGTCAACTAAATGCAAGGGAAATTTTTAGGCTTCACAAATTAGTCATAAATGTAAAAGATTAGTTATAAATGAGTAAGTTTATGACAGTCATTAATGGACTGTGTGTGAAGGGACAGACCTTTAAAATTGATATGAAGTGGAATGTGCATAGATTGAGGGGTAGTTTACTATACTATTATGAGAACATAGGAACCACCTTGCTCAAACATCAACAATAGTAACCCTACCTTTAAGACTACTTCTAACCTTTGAGTCACCTTAGATAGCTTTCACAAAACAATTTCTAGACACTTTGATTCTGTGATGGAAAAAACCTTGGAGACCTAATTCCCTTTTAAGACTCTATCCCACCTTGATAACCACAAGTCATCATTTATAGATACATACAAAAGAAATCATCAACAAGTGACAGTCTTAACAGTCATTAAGGAAGACAACCTATTGAAAGAGACAACATATAAGAGGTTGAAAGCATAGGAGGAAAATTTATAGATGGTATAAGCAAGAATAACAGTTCACTATGCAATGAAGAAAAATCTGGGAAGACTCTACACATAGGCAATCAAGCATAATGAGGCTAGTGATCAAGAGATAGAGGATGACAATCACATTGCAAAAGATTCAATAATAGTGATAAGAGATTGTAAAGTTTGGACAGTCAAGATGAATGCATGTGGAAAGAAACAGTCAAAAATATCATTCTAATGCAAAAGTATAGTCCAAGAATGGCAAGGAAGGATGGGCTGACTGAAACAATTTTTTAAGGTTTTTTTAAGTTCTCTGAATTTCAAACTTTGTGGATTAAATTCAGTGAACCCTATGACTTAGGTCTCTACTGATGGAAACAGCTAAGGGATGTTCTTACTACCATTTTCAAGTAATCTTTCTTTCCCAAAGAAAACTAAGAAATGTGTTGGACACAGTAGTGTGCTTGTCCTGTGCTTGTCTTGTGTTCCATGTTACACAAATGAAACATGCAGTTTCGTTTATAAAGTTAAAAGATGGTACACAACAATAGAATACCAATGTGGCCATTTCACATACCATAGCTAAAGGAAATCCAAGTCATACTTGTGTCATGCATACAAATTTTGTAGGTATTTATGAAGGTCCAAAAGCCCCAACTTGAAGTACAAGCTTCTACAGATATACCAAAAGAATGCTTTGCTTACCATACATGAATAAGAAACATAGAATCGCAATAGAAAAGGAATCCAAATCTATTTTCTCACTATAAAGATGATTCCCCAGTCTTACCTATAAAGCTATGTGTTGTTGAGCCTGAGCTAAGACATTCTCTTGGTCTGGTTTTGGTTGACCACTGCTATGAGAAGGAAATAAGATGGCCTCAATTAGATTGTCAGAAGTACAGATTAAAAACAAATAATATAGATTCAATTGTATTATAGCCTCATGCATATCTATACCTAGTTGTAGCACGGCGAACAATCAAAGTTTTATCTCCCAATTTAGGGAAGCACATGCAATGTCTGTTACAGTTGGATCCTAATATTTTTGATAAAAGTAATTAGCATCTTGAATATGACAAGAAATAATGATGCTTGTGTCAAAGTATTGAAAATGCCATTTCAAATAAATTTTGTTAAGAACTTACAAAAATATCAGCATAAAGGCTCACCTGGTAGAAGCAAAACCCATAACCTTTTAAATTCCTGGTATCTCTATCTTTACATTCACCTATGCATTCACCTGTGTTCTATGTAAAATTTCAGATCTTTTTCATCTTGTCTACTGTGATATCAAAAACAGACTTGAAAACAAATGTGAAAAATTTGAAGGTTCTTATTTAAATTCACCATTCTCATAACTGAATTGCTTGTGTATTCACAGTCACACCACCATATAATGAAATAATTAGGAATGACTTTATAGTTGTCATTAGTAGTTGGAAAATTAGTTTGAGAACACTAATTTTATCAAATCTATTGAGATAAACAATGAAAATAGACTATTAATATACTATTAATTTACAACAATCTGTTTTAGAACGAGTTTGTTTTGCATAAAGATCTGGGGTTTTTAACAATATTACTTGTTTGCTTGTAGACACCCACGGGTTGAAGAAAATGACAGCTAGGGCATAATATTTTCTACATATCCTCATCATTAAAAATCCAATACAATGACCACTTCCCGCCACACCCATTGTAAGATTTCCCACCAAAAGAAACTGCATCCCGAGTGCAACACCGTGACTATAGCAACAATGAGAGAGCCAACTCAAAACCATCGAAAAGATGGGAAAAAACACATCAGTTTTAATGGCTATAGCAGCAGACGTGAGAGCCTTCGAAAATATGAGAAGAAACATCAGTTTTAATTTTAGGGAAAAGGTGTGGGAAAATTAATTATATTTTTAGGGAAAAGGTATTTTTTCTATTGTCTTAATTTGAGACAATATAAAATTAAAAAAATAACTTAAATATGTTTAATTTCTATTGTCTTAATTCGAGATAATGTAAAATAAAAATATAATTTAACTAGCAATTGCACCTTGATGTGCAATGAGTACGCCGAAGAGGTGTGGATGGTAATTTATGAATTTTATTTATTTATTTATTTTTAGAGAGGAATGGATGGTAATTTATGAGTATATTGTTGAGTTAAAAATATGAAAGCTTTGTTTTTAAAAGTTGAAATTTACAATCTTCCATCTTATTTTATTTAGATTACATTAAAGAAAATGATATATATGTGAACAACATAATGTACCAAGTACAACAATCAAGATATTATCCAAGTATTAACAATGTAATATCATATAGATCAATAGATATTTTTCTTGCATATAGAAGATTCTTCCTATTTTGAATATAAATTAGTTGGATCTAGAAAGATCAATTGTAGAACTCCACATGTGAACTTAGTATGCTGGCAGAAAATGATCAAAGAACCATTAGTATATCATTCAATAACGTATGAAATATTATCTTATTTTTGAATGAATGTGATAAAATGAAAAGGATAGTCAAAAGTTCAACAGATATAGGAAATAAGCAGCTTAATTTAAATTTTATAAGACTGAATAAGGACATTCATAGATCGTGGATGTCATAATTTATGTAGCTATCACATTTAGTGAATCAACAAACTTAGGATTTTGGTTGTTCAAACCCTATTCACAATGAACCTTTACATATTATAATAGCTTTAAATTTGTTTTTATTTTTCATTAAAACTATGAATGGTAACCAATGCAGAGTATACAATATTAGATAATTTTCTTATGAGGGTGTTGTAGACTGAAGAATATGTGTATTTTAAACCAAAAAGAAAAGAAAGTCCTTTGCAAAAAAATCCCACACCTCTCTTTGAAAGCCATGATGTTCACCAATAACTTCTCATTCATTTCGTGCAAAAGTTAATGTTGAAAAAGACAAATAACAAAACCACATAAGAATGTCAAAAAGTGTTTAACCAAAATTGAAAAAATTGGATCTTGGTCTTCAAGGTTATAGTTGGTTACTACATAAAGCAGTAGTATTATTAAAGTTGTTGTCAATGTGTTTGGATACTACATGCATAGTTTATGTTTTTTGAAATAAATTTAAAGTTTAATAGATTTTAAACTAATGAATCATGCATAGTAATTTGTGTTGCCAATACCTACAAATTACCTTTTCTTTTGATTCTCTTTTTTGAAGCCTTTGTCATCATTTGTGCAAATAATTTTTCCTATTTTTTTAGTCATTTGTGTAAATTTTTAAAGTTTAAAAGCTTAATAGTTGTTCTATTTTTTTTTTGTTTATATCTACCAATGATATATGAACATAGATATCTAAATAGTACAACCAGGAAAACATCAAATAGATCAATAGATATTGTTTTTGCATAATAAAGATGTTTCATATTCTGAATATAATCCATCTCAATCCACAAAGGCTAATTATACTAGAACTTTAAATAAGAGGTAGCAAGAAAGCTTGCAAATAATGAGTATTCTTTCATAATGACATGAATTCCAAATAATTGGAGTTCCCTTACATAAGACGTTCAATTATTATAAAGGAAAAGTAAAGGTACATTCAAATTTGAAGCCATATCATAAGGATTTAGGTGCATTCACTTACAATCCTAGAAAAGAAAATCCATATTCAAATTTGAAGGATTGTAATTGCAAATATTGCTATGACAATCTACAAATGAGTATCTAGTTTGTGAAAGGAAATTATCTCGAGAAAATTTGGAGTTGGGATTTAATGTCAAAATAAAATATGACATAAATGAGGAACTCCAATGGAATTTAGTGCCAAAAAAATGGTTGAGTTGTGAGAGTGTTTGGTATTATTTTGTTGTTGCTTTTATGTATTTGCATACCTGTAGGAAAATTGTTAGAAAGAGAAAAGAAAGATGTTTTTTTGTCATGTTTTAGAGCAAGTTGATATTAATGTTTCATGTGTAGTGTATGTCTACTTTTTTGAAAGAGGGAATTTGGATTAATCATTGGAGACACTTTGTAACTAAGTATGCAATGAGGGTTTTTTGGTTGGAAGTGGGAAAAATGTAGTTGATAAAATCAAAGTAACTAACCTTTAGTTCTTTTTTGTATTAGTGTTCATTCAAGAGTTTGAATTTGATAATGCCAATAATTTTTCTTCTTCTTGCTTTTGACGAGCTACCTATGGACTTTGTTGCATGCGTGCATATCATTGAAATGTGAAGGCTAGTTTTATGCATAGGCTTGCAAGTTCACACACTCTAGAAATAGTTGTTAATGTGAGGTTATATTGATCTACATTGTTGATATTGATTGTTTCCTTTTCAAGTGTTAGGCTTTGTGATTTGTGTATTATTAAGGCCCATGCCATTTTGAGTGGGATTTGATGAACAGAGACCATGACTAAAAGGGGCAATAAGTACATTTTTTAGATTATTGTAATTTTATTCCAATAATTTATTCCATAAAAACAAAATATTTATTCCACAAAAACTATTAACTAGTAATTTTATTTGTAATATTTTATTATTAATTATGGCAGGCTAAGATTGAAAATAAGGTCTTGACGAAGGTTTTAGAGTATGTTTATTAAAATGAAAATTATGGCCAAGATTTTAATAATGAGCACATTTATTTAGTCATTTAGTTGTGATTTTACCCGATGACCAAATTAGTCACTTATAAATGACCAAATTAGTCATTTATTTGTCAAATTCTACTAGTGTTAGTCACATGACTAAAAATTTTAGTCACGTAGTCATTTATTTTCCAAATTCCACTAGTACTCAAGTAGGTCATCATAATAACCACAACCAACATCTTAGAACTGCGTCGACTCACACAACCATGTCACCCCTGAAGGGGCACCCATTTTTTTGTCTTTTTCAGGTGCATACTCAGAGTGATGGAAGTGGATATCGGATCCCCTGAGCAAACGGTCCATGGCAGTTATATGGTAAATGTCTTGGGGGTAGATTCTTCCCTCCCCTTGCACTTTGATTATTAGGATGTTCAAAAAACTGACACGGTTGGCTACTACACTAGGTTCTTAGTAGGGGTTTCCGTTCGGTGCGACAATAATAAACTCCCTCAGGGGACCTCCCAAAATTTAGAACAAATAAAAACACACACACACACACACACACACACACACATATATATAGATATATGTATTAAATTCGAATTTTGGGGCCCAAATTAGGTCGGCTAGATTGGGAGTTATAAGGAGGTTTGGTATAAATACAAGGTCATTTGGAGGCTTTTCATCATCAACGAATCATCTCTGCTTTTTTGATCTGCACTTTGGCGAATATTTTAAGGACAAAAACCTAGCTTCTTCAATGGAGGACTTCATGCTAGAGGTTCACATGGGCTTCAATGGTGATTCTTGCTAGATTCACAATCATATTTTTGCATCAACATAGGCATCTAGTTTGGAGGGGTGAATTCGGCAAGTTGGAAGGTATTCTTTAGATTTTCAAGAGTTGCAAACCCTATCAGTAGACCAGTAGGCCAATGCACCCCTTTGGTAGGGTTTTGGTGTCATTTTCATCATATATTTGCATTGTATTTTGCATTGCTGTGAGCTGGAGCTTTTCTATGAGTTTTTTTATTATGGGATGAATGAATGTTGTTAATGCATGAATATATTTAGAAATTTACATCAAAAAACTAGGGTTTGATCAGAAGTTAAAAATCTAAAAATTAGGTCATCGTTTTATGTCATAAAAATATTGATTGGGATATTTCAGTGGTATCAGAGCCTTTATCTTGCCAACCTATTGGGTATGTAAAGTTTGGAGTAATGACAACACTTGAGATTATAAATGATATCTCCTCCGGTTGCTATATGTAGTGTTTGATGGACTATAGCAAGCAAAAAGGGAAATCAAAAAAGTGTGAGCAACCAAGTGTTGAGGACATCATGAAAGAGTTTATGTTGACACAACATAGATTTTCTCATATATTGCAGCAACATAAAGACTACCTATTAAGACAATTTAGGCACTATAGCAACTCACCCATATATACAAAGGAAATATCCAAAAATCTCTAAGAGGAGTTTGACAAGGGTTCTAAATCGACAGTCATTGATCAACCTATAGGTGAACAAGGTTCTAGAACAACTATTGAAGAAAAGCATGTTGAAATTTTCCAAGTGATTAAAGAAGATAAGTTTAGAAGTTCACTTGATAACCAAAATAACCATCACTTGGTTTAGAGTTTTCAATTCCTATCAAAGTATCACAACTGAAGCTAATATCATCACAAAAAGGAGCAATAATTAAAAATTACAAATCTTAGTTTGTGATTGCTTGAGGACAAGCAATCTTGGGGAGGGTAGACTATCATGCCCCCAAAATTGCAACACTAAAGTATAAAAAAAAGGCAAGCATTGAAACACAAATAAATAAATAAAATAAATAACAATATAAATATTAAAAATAAAAATAAAAATATTAAAATTTAATATTATTATAATTATTATAATATAATACTATAGATATTAAAAATATATAAAACTAATATAAATAAATATATTTAAATAAGAAAACATATAATATATTGATATAAAATATAAGCAACAACGATTATTAATTAGGAAGCAAAGCCTAATTGCAACAATCCTAATTATAGAAGTAATTTAGTTTATTAAGAGTAGCAAATATATTATAAAGTGCAATGATCGATGGAAGATAGTGATTATTTATGATTAATACAAAAGGTAGATATAAATATAGACTAATCGACCAAGTTAGAGTAAGGAATGTCTAATTAACATGCAAAGTTATAAGACATCGATTGCCACTAAAAGGCAACAGCTACATTATAAAAGGCTGCGATCAATTGAAGGGACAACAATTAATTATAAGGAAGAGTCACCTCAATTCCTAAGGCATACGATGGGGAAATATGAGGGATGTCATATCACTTGCAGGAGACATCATGGAATAGAAATCAATGAGAAATCTAAATAAAAGAGTAGATGATCGAAGAGATCAGAAATAAATATCTACACTCAAAAAAGTAGTAGCCAGTGGTATAATAAGTGATTGGTATGGAAATGAATGAATATGCATTTAATATATAATTTTGATAGGGATACAAATATATAAATATATAAATAGGGATACAATTTTATGTTGTGTAATTGTCCCTTAAGGAAAACTCAGGCATACTCCAAGTAGAGGACATTACACAACTCAACTTTCGAGAATGTTTTATATATGCCTTACAACAAGTCGTGGTTGGTGATAAACATTTAAATTTCTTTGACCTCAACATGCACCTATATGGTTGAATCAATTTTGTTTCACATTTTTTGTAGCATAAGATTGAGCGAATAGACAACACAAGATGTGTGAATGATGTGCCTCAACCAATGTTCCAACTACTCTAATATTTTTTTGTTGTCCAACTTGCTCAATGGACCTTTATGAGGATGTTAGCGATAAATTTTGAATCATTTACCTACCCCTCACAATCACAACTTTCAAAAACATTGCCCCTTTAGAAAACATTGCAATCACATTGATCAAGGGCTGATTTTTGGTATCCTTTCATCTATCGAAATGATGAACACCTTGTTTATTTCTACAAATCCATAATAGGCTTAAATTAATCTTCTAAAAGTTTTGCTTTCTTTGCTAATGAGTTGTTAAGCTCCTTCTCATAACTTGAATCCTTGTACACTTTTGAAGCCTCATTAAGTTTTCACTCCATTTTTTGTCAATATGGTGAATGAACAACATTGAAAGACATACCATTTGCATAGATGCATCTTGTAATGTGTTGATCGACAATCTCTCAGATTCATTTTGAAATGCCATTTCCAACAATTCTTTTGTTCTCTTATATGAAGTGGGCTCCTCTTGGGGTGTGGCAAAAAATGGAATGCTCTCTACCACAACTTCGAGAATAGGTGGGAAACATGAAGGCTTCATTGCTCAAGATACTCACTTTGTCAAAGGATGTCCTATTCTATGGGCTCTTTTAGCATTTGTGTGTTCCTTTTTAATGTATTCTACCACTTGAGGTGTTGGAACAAGGGTACCATTCTTGCCTGGGAAAGCTTTGATGCCCATTCTAGAAATGCCACACAAATAAGCTTTCACTTGATTGTATGACCTTGTATATCCCACATCACACTCACTGCAAACCCAAACATATCCTCCACCACCTCTACTATATCATATCAACGTACTTCCACAACAATGAACTTGAGAATGTTTTGAAGCAAAATTGGCCCATGGAGCTAGTGTTGGTAGCCATTGTAATCCCTATGACAACAAGTTTGGAAAATTGACTCAATATTCAAACCAACTTCATTTTGGACTTCATTTGGATATCTCTCAGTTGACAACATAACAGGATGCTGCTGGATTTTCTCCAGAGGTCTATTGTTGTGTGTTGAGGAAGAAAACCCTCATCATTGGGAGCTCGTTACGGTGGTGGAAGACCCACCCTAGCTGGGTTTGAGTGATGCCATTTCAGGGATCACCTAGAACTTCACAGAGTCTTAGATTTTCAGTATTTTGAAGAGGAATGATGAAGATTTTCAAGTATTTTTGAAGTGGGTTATTGGTTTTTGGTGTGTTCAATTATTGGCTACATTTTGGTTTGGGTTTGGTGTTGATTAGGGGTAAAATTTTGAGGTTTGAAGCTATTTCTCAAAATTGTGGTCCAAATTACCTCACCAGGGATTGAAAATGAAGAAGGGTTCTTAGCTCCTTACTTCCTCGAGTTCTCTTTCTGGGTGTTACTCCATTGGAACCCTCACATCAAGGTGTCCCATTGCAATTTTTGGTTCATATTTCTTGGCAAAAACCTAATTTATGAAGGTAGATCGCCCCATTCAAGGAGGCCGCCTCTATTGGTGGTTTCTAGAGTATTATGGCCTACTGTTGTATAGGCCTTATTTTGCATTAAATAGGGTTGGAGAGCTAGTCTTGGCATTGGAACCAAAGGGAGTTCATTGGCCATCTCATTGGTGAAGAATGATGCACAATCTTAAGTGATATTGTTGCTGTTAGAGCCCTTATCAGGACTAGACTGCTAAAAACTAGGTCTAATATATGTTGTAATTAGTCTGATTTCTGAGTTGTTTTCAAATGACTAGTTTATGAGATGTATTTTAATATGGAAACAAAAAAATTCAGTATTTACCTTCTTTATGCAATCTTTATTATGAATGCAATGAAACTATGAATGATTCATGAAACCAACAAACAAACCCATCATCAAAACACTTCATTTTTACAATCAACAATCAGGGATTCATTTAAAAAAAAAATATCAGGGGTTGTCATTACAGGTTGGAAGCTTTCTTCGCAAGGCTGTGTGGTGTGTTCTCAAGCTCTTTGAAAATTAGCAAGGCAGGGCATTTTTTTCATGATACCCCTTATGGTGTTGGTTCTGATTGTAATGTCCCCTTTTGGAATTGCCCTAAATCTTTCCCTAGAATCACAATTTTAATGTAGTTAGGGTTTCAACTTACCAATTAAATGCTTGAAGAAAGATAAACCTTGGTTTAGGTCCTGTAATCATATTAGATAATATTGGAATATAATTCATATAATCAAACATATATAAATGTTTGAACCATCTACATACATAACTATTAAACTACACCAAATCCATAATGCATAGTGGGATTTTAATCATAATATGAATTGGATGGGAAACATGATAAGTCCACTTGAAGCTATCCCAGCTAAGCCCAAGAGCAGATATACTATCCCTCTTGGCCCCAAGTAGCAAACCCCCGGTCATCCACATGGAGTGGTCTACTTAGTGGGTAAACTTTTATCTACATTCCCTATCTATGCTGCACCTTATCCATCCCTCTTATGATTGAGACTCCTTGAATCTACCAACAACCCATCCATGTAGAGATTGGGAAAAGCTACAATAGGAGGCTCGTAGATTCCTCTTCCTAAGCCCAAGAGCGGTCACTCACCCCCTTGGCCCCAAGTGTCATCCACATGAGTTGGTCTACTTAGAAAGCAATCTAGTATTTGCTCACCCTACTCATACTTCCCCTTACTTCCCCCATGGTTGCTTGGTGGGAATTACAAACAACAATATATATCCAATTCCATAGATATTAATAAACATATCATCATTCACAATATACATTATAGTGCATACCACAATGCTTACAAAAATATAATCTGTTATATTCTAAGATGCAAGTATATTTACTACTGATTCTGCCCTTATCTACTGAGTGCAGATGATTAGCTTAAATATGCTTTTATTGGCTTTTTTTATTTTTAAATCTGTTGATGTGCTTTTGAATATCCTTTTGAGATTATTCGATCTACCTTAATACTCAAAAATAAATATTCCAAACTTCTTATTTTTGTTTTTTTCCCTTCTATATTTCTCGTCCCCCAAATTGATTCCACCCTTCTATAAATATCTATCAAGGTGGGGTGAACAGTCACACCCCTATATAAATAATGCACCTCTTACAAGGGATGAACCCTTTTCTGTTTAAGCACCGCCTCTTGACTAATTTAATTAGTAATAAATTTAAAGAATTTCTGCCTCTTATTTAATCACTGATGTCTACTAAATGAATCACTGCTGTTGTACATTCCCCATTACTGCTCTTAATCACATCATTTTATATATGATTTGGGTCGATCCTATTAATCTATGTATGGTCGACCTAGCAACTAAATAATATAATAATCTAAATTTAATTTCTATTTTAAAGGTGGCACTAGAATTAATGAAGGTTGGCGTCCTAAAAAGGATATATTTTATACTTAAACATGAATAACTTATAAGGGTTCATCCTGCAAATAAAACATGCTTTTAATCAACATAAATGATGCTATCTATTCTTGCATGATAGTTTGATCATGGTGGGGGCATGCCAATCCGCCCTAGCCAAGATTGCTTATCCTCAAGCAATCACAAACTAAGATTTGTAATTTTTAGCATTGCTCTTTTTGTGATGATATTAGCCTCTGTTGTGATATTTTAGGAATTGAAATGTCTATCACTAGTAGCAATTGTCTTGGTTATGTCTGACTCGATACTACAATGATGTCCTTGAAGAGCAATGTAGTGCCTCTCTGCTAATAGCCTTTCGTGACATGCAAGTAAGTTGTTTGTTTGTGACTTGTGAGGTCATGTTGACCTTTTCATTTGACGTTGTTTAATTTAATGGATAACATCTCTCAGCAACTAATACATAGTTAAAGACCATAACATCCTTGTTTTATCCTATTCCTATCCTTGATGTACCGGTACCCTACTTTTATCTTTGTACTTGCAAACAGTTCACAGGATTACTATAACACTGATTTCGTTATGATAGGAACCTATTTTTTTTCAACAAGCCTCCTTAATCACGTAATTTCTTTATCCTCTCATTTATTTTGACTGTCCAACCTCTCATACCTCAATCAAATCTTTATTTATGTCCTCTTGTCGAGTTTAGAAATCGGTATTATGAAATCTTGAATATGTGCTTAAATAAGGGTAACAAACTTTCCATTTAATACCTATTTGAAATCTTAGTACTCTCTTTTGGATGCGATATCACCATTTAGTGATGGTTATTAATTTAATTAAGCATCAAGCTTAAATTGGTAAAGTGATTTGCGAAATTTCCAAGGATTTGATTAAAATATTAGATTAATTTGAAAATTTTAAATAATGTTTGTAAAATTAAAAGAGTAATATCTTAAATTGCAGCTTTGAAAATTTTCAATTGGCAAGTAAATAATATTGTTTATTTAATTAAATAATATTATTTATTTATCTGTTATTAATGATTTATTTAAAAATAAATATTTGGTTAGTTTCTTTATTCGGGGAATTTTAAAATAGATATACATAAATATTTATTCCAAAGATTTTTTGGGATAAACTGGTTGATTTAATGTTTTCCATCTCGTGGCTTTGCTGTATTCCATCTCGTGGCTGTGTTGTTTTCATCTTTCCTTGTTCAGTTACCGTGCCCTGCCCGTTAAAAAGTCTTCTGGCTGTGTCGTACGTGTGTTTTATCCTCGATGGATGCTGCATTTATTGGTTATGCAGGGACAAGTGGTCTTTACACCAAAAATACTTAACACTTGAGCGTAATGAGTAGTGCTTTAAAAACATTTAAAATATATTATTATTATTATTATTTTATTTTATATATATTATTTTTTTATATTAAATTTAAATATTTAATTATAATCTTTGTGAAAGTATTTAAAATATTATTAAAATTTAATGAATATGTAGTATGAAAAAATATTGAAATCTTTTAAAATCTTATTTATATTAAATTAATTTAAACATTAAAATTTTCATATATTTAATATAAACTAATGTTTAAATTTTGATAGAAATAAATTTTTAATTTGATTATTGATAAACAAATAATGTTAAAAAAAATTGGAATAAAATTTTTAAATATTATGAATAAGATTTTTAATAAATTTTTTAATAAGAAAGAACATAATTTTTTTAATTAAGAAGAAAAGTTATTCAAAATATAATGAATACAATTTGAAAAAATGAATTATTTGTTATGTAATTTTTTATATATAATATATTTAAAAGAATCATTTTAAAATATTTTTCTAAAAATTAAACTTACATTTTAACAATTGAATGTATTTAATTTTTTTATTTTTAAAATTTCATATTTAACAATTGAATGTATTTAATTTTTTACATTCAAAATATTTTAAAATGATTTTTTTAAATATATTATTTATAAAAAATTATATAACAAATAATTCGATTTTTTCAAATTGTATTCGTTATATTTTGAATATTTTTTCTTCTTAATATATTTAATGTTAATATTCTTAAGAAATTGATAGTTAGTTTTGATAAAAACTTACCTTTTATGATATTAGTCATATGATAAAGACTTTTCTTTGTGTTATTTAGGTTGATTAAATCAAATGTACACATAACAACTTTTTTTTTACTTTATGTTGTTTTTTATTACCTTTGCACACCTTATCCATAATTTTTCATCTTTGCCACAATTTTTTCTATTTTTTCCTTATTCCTTACTTTTCTAATTGTTATTCATCTATGCTTGATTTTATCATGATAGTTTTCTTATTCTTTTATGCCTATATACCCATGATCTCATCCCTTGTAATACCTATATTCTACTAAATGATTACTTGATGCTTATAATTTTATGACCTTTTACCATGCTTAGATCACATGTCCATGTCATATCATTGTATTTTATTATGTGCCTTATCAATTTACCTCATTCCTAGATTACTCTTATGTGCTCATGCCTACTTTTGTAACTTATGTAGCCATATTGTGTCTCTAGTGCCATAACATCCTATTATTTTATGAGGCATCATTCTTCCTCCATATTCACTCATATTATTCTATCACACTTCTAGAGACACCCTCTTAGATTGGGGCCATCTTATTTTATCCATTGTGTTAACATTTTTTTATAACACACTATCATATTAAATTGAATGCAATTTGAGTTTCTCCATATCGTCTTATGCTTACATGCTTGATTATGTTGCAAGAGCCACCTCTACCACATTGGGGGCATCATACATTTCTTATCCTATCATATGTTATCACATGACTACCATGTTGTAAGAGCCAAATTGGGGAAACCATGCCTCCTCATACCACTTATATTTCACCTCTAGGGCCATTTTCACCTTACCATTAAATTTCATACTAGGGTTAATCTTATATGCCTAGATTTTTATCTATAGTCTATGTGCTTCAACACCTATCTTTATATATGTCTTATTGACTTGTTACATGATGTATCTATGATAGTGATTTACTTTACATGCTCTATATGATTAGCATGCATTTAAATTTTACGTGTTATTTTCCTCTCTTCTTTAATTCCTTGCATTCAACAAATGTGAACAATTTAAGGGGGTACATATTATCTTTAACTCTCCTTATCAAGCTTGCAAATAGATATAGTTATAAGAATACAAAGATTCATTACTATCTCTAAATAGAGCTTTAGAACATGACATGACAATGCCTAATATGCTATATTTTGATCGCAAAATGTGGTAACACCCAATATGTCACACTACTCTTTATACAATAGAATTTTCCTAGCCTTATTCCTACTTTTTTTAATTTTCTAACACATTCAAGAAATTTTATGACCCTTGTATTCTACTTTTGAAAAACACAAGACTCATTGCATATTTTTTCTTTCTTTTGTAGGATTCTAAGGAGTAAGCATGCCAAATATGAACACTTGTGTAGATATATAGTTGGGTCAATTTCTTTATATGGACTATATAGTATATATATTTTTATTACTGAGTATATTTACAACTTAATGCATGTTTATGCATTGTCTTTAGATACAAAATCATGAGGGTTTTGATCCAACTTAAAATGGAGGAAAAATATATTAGTGAAATTAGCTAACCTATAGAAAATTCCTTTTAGTTGTAGGTTCATTTTGAAAAATCACATTTGTATAATTATATAGTGACATGTGACACACTTACATTCCAATTTTATCTACTTCCATGATTGCTATGATCCATCTTCATTCATTCCTTCTTGCACACATTTCAACACATTTGATCGTATCCTTGTCATATTTACACTTATTCACTTACATACCTTATTAATAGCTTATATTTTCAACATTCATCCTCTATTTCAAGATAGTCATTTATGTGGGACACAAGATCTATCTTACATGACATAGATCTTAGCCAAAAATTAAAAATCAAAAAAATCAAATGATTGATACATATATTTTTATAGTTGTTGGGAACTTACATGATACACACTTGTGAAATGAATTATTACATGCCTTGGTATTTAAATACATTCATTTGAGCATTAAAATGTCATCTAAAAATAATCATTATTTAATCAACCATTCACATTAAGAAGAAGTTCTTAGGAATTCTTGGAATTGAATATTTAAAAGACCAATACATTGCATCATAATCAACATCTAATAACTTTCCTATTATCTATCAATGTTTGTTATGATTATAATATCAATTTAATTAAAAGGGTTGACTTAGGAGAACTCGAACCTTCTTAAATAATACCAATCCTTAATAATCAATAAGGAGTAGAGAATTTAGTGAATCAAATAGCATTAGGGTAAGATCATCATAACATAGAATTGATCCATAATTTTGGAATCATCAGTAGGGTAATTATAATTAAGCACAAAATTCTAGACAATGAATATATCCAAATTACTAAGTGGAATCATCCTTACATCAAATCTTATCATACCCAACTATCATCATTTCAATTTATAAAATATTTAGTATTAAAATAAAATTTTCAATTAACCTTAGAAATAACATAAAGAAAAGTCTTTAGTATATGACTGACATCATTAAAAAGTATGTTTTTTTATTAAGACTAAATATTAGTTTTTAACATTATTAATATATTCACTAGAAAAAAAATTCAAATAATAATGAATACAATTTGAAAAACGTGAATTATGTATAACACATAATTTTATATATAGTAATTTGTTATCATAACATATTTCAAAGATTTTTTAAAAATATATAAAATATTTTGAATGTATTCAATTATGAAAAAATATGAATCTTTATAAAAATTAAATACATTCAATTTTTAAAATATGAAATTTTATAAAAACTAAACTTACATTTTATTCTATTATATTTTTTCTTTTAATTTTCTTTAATTTAAAGGATTATATGAAATCTTATACATAAGATTTAAAATTTTATTTTAAAAATTTAAAAATTATATATTTATCAATAATTAAATTATAAAAATATAAATAAAAAATTATTTTATCAAAATTTAAAATATTAATTTATATTAAAAATATTAAAATTTTAATATTTAAATTAATTTAATATAAACAAAATGTCAAAAAAATCAATATTTTTATATTAAATTTTGTTTTTTTACAATAAAATAAAATACTTTATTTTTATTAAATTCTAATACTATTCTAAATATTAAAAAAATTGAAAAATAATACATATTAAATAAAATAAAATAATAATATATATTTCAAAAGTTTTAAAACTACTCTTCTCCCACGTTCACATATTGCGTAATTTTTGGCATGCAGTGAGTAAATGTAGTGCCCATAAGATGAAAAACAACCCACTCTCCCAAACTGCCGTACAGCGGCTAAATCAAAACATTTAAACAACCGAAAACATAACTCAACTGGGTAAAGGGCTGAGTTAAAGGAAACATCCACCTAAGCAGTCAGCGCTTAGTGTGTGATGTTTAAGCCCAGCCGAAGAGGGAGGTGGTCCACATGCCGGGTGGGTGCTCACGCAATTGGCACATCTCCTGAGGGGTGCGTTGTTCAACTAGCAGGGGGTGTAGGGTAAGGAAGGACTGCGAAGAGGGAGCGATACATGTAATGCACTAAGGGTTACTGTGGGGGAGGCGAAGAGGAACGCTGGTAAGAGGGAACAGTGGTGGAGACTGGTTCTACACCTTTTTTTTTTGCAGCCGTTTGCAAGTTTCTTAAACCCGTTTTACATATATCCTGTAATTGTTGTAGTCCATGAGATGCCATCTTGTTTGTTAGATATTCTGGCAGGCAGAGCACGTACCATATTAATGCTTCCACTTTTTGCATCCATGCCTATTAGGGCAGTTACAAGTTGCAACTATAATGTCTGAAGAAGTTCCTCTATCCTTTAGGCTTCGATGGATGTCTACTGCTCCAGAGTTCCCATTTTGGCATAGGCAGGGATGGTGTTAGCAAAGGCTACAGAATTTGGCTTTAAACCTGACCAATGCATTGCCTTGGAATTTCTACAGCCTTCTCAGCAAAACCAGTAGTGCATATCCTGCAGTACGGCGTTCCTGGTGATCACATTCCTTAGAGGATTCTGTGAACAATGCACGTGCCTTGTCATAGCATTTAGACTGTGGAGGGTGTATGAATTTGAATAATCTCCCTGATACCATTCGCAACTTGTCACAGCCGCAACACTTGTACATAGAATGTTGTAGAGATTTAAATAACCATCCTGATTCCGTTCGCAACCTGTCACTTCTGCAGTACTCGAAAATAGAATGTTGTAGAGGTTTAAATAATCTCCTAATTCTTTTTTCAACCTGTCTCAGCTGCAACACTTGAACATCGAAGGGAGTGGACGTTTAGATAAGCTCCCGGTTCCATTCGCAACCTGTTACAGCGGCAGTGCTGTTTGATTCTTCACTGTGGTGATTATTGCAAGTCACGTGATCAAATAGTCTTTGCTTATCCGTAGGGTATCCATTAGATTCCATAATTCTGTTAGTGATGTTCCTAGTTCTTGGAGCTTTTGTAGCCTCTGTTTCTTTTTCTCTTTAAAGACTGCACTGTAATAGCTAGCCTGGCTAAAGTTTCATTGCTGTTTGACTTTACTCACTGAATCACTTAGAGTAGGATGAACTTCCATAATCTGAATCATTTGATATCGGCAATTTAGCAAATATGTAGCAGTTGTTCCTAAACGATTTAGCCATTAAAAGGAACTTCTAAATTTTATTTCATGTCTTAAAAGTTATGTTTATGGTTGTCGAAAGTTCTAGAGTTGTCCTTTTTTCTTTTCTCGATTGAGATTTTTAAAATGTTTAACACTTACCTTACTCAGTATGCTTTCAAGTTGATTTTACGGGGATAAATGAAATCTAATTGAAATTCAACTTTTGTTTAAACTCCCCATCTAAGAGCTGCGTAAGAAACAAGTGACGCAAGCGTCGAGTTCCTGCCGGCGAGCAAAAATCATTTAGATCGAAAGGAGAATGCAAGGGAAAAATGTAATGAATAAACTTAGAATTTGTATGAAATCTTGGTAAGTTCAACCACTAAATCTATAGTCTGTTAGGGTGTTGTTATTGCTTTAGTTGTGAAGTTCTCTCTATGTTTGACACTTTGAATGCTCCTTCTTTGAAGAGAAAAGCTTAGCAAAAACATGGGTTTCCTACCAAAATTAATAGTGGAAGATGCAACCTCAAGAAAGGAGCAAAAATCTCTCAAGTTTATCTTGACATATCTTATCTACTTTGCCTTGGTAGCATAGACTGTATATGGAGCAAGCCCGCTTATGTCTTCATGATTTATTACTTGCGCAAAATTGGTGGATGTTATATTCATCATGTGCTGGTAGATAGGCTGGACAGGATGGTGGGAATGGATGGTGGGTGAATGGTTGGGCTGTTGGGAATGACAATAGATGGGAGACTGGGGTTGCAGGCATGGGACTGTGGAGACTTGGGCAAATGGTGGAGGCAGACAAATAGTGGAGTGGCATTGGGACAATGTGCTGGTCATTGGAACAGTGCTTGGTGGTTCTGAAATAAATGAAATGACTCTGCTCAGGACAGGCAACAGTGGCATGTGGGCATTTAGGACATGGCAGGCGGAGAAAGCCGACAGCACAGATAACAGTGGCAGACAGTGAGATATGGTGTTTGGGCAGTGTGGTCTGGAACATGGCAGGTTGAATGCAGAACAGGATTTCATGTAGGTGGGCAGGGCTGTTGCTGAAAAAAACACAAATAACAATATGCATTGTAGAAAATCCAATGCTTTGCATCTTAGATTTTGAATACAACAATTTAGATGTTTTGATTGTGAGCTAGTGGCGACCAGGGCTCAAACACTTGCACTGCTTATTACATTTGCTTGGGTTGAAACCCAGGCCACAAAGATCATCACCCCTAAAAAGTGTACAACATTACCACAAGGGTTGCAACCAAAGTGAATGCAGTCCTGCCAACCTATGAAATTCTCTAACCACATACAAGAATAGAATTTACCACTCAAAATCTTAAAATACCTTTTCCACTCAACAATTTATACACTAGTATATTTCAAATTGCATACAAAGTTTTTGACAAAATGTTTGACAAAAAATGACAAAAATAAAATTTCTTACACAACAGTCTGAATACTTTTGGAGGTTAGTCTATATCAGATAGCAAACAAACTGTTTGAAAAAATGCATGAAAGGTAATATTCTCATACACAATTTGATGTTTTGCTTCAAATACAATAATTCAAGGAATTCTCAAATGGTATAAAAAGATAGAGTGCACCACTACAAAATACCTTTACCATGCAGCAATTTAGTGACTAGCATATATCGGATTACATACAAACTTTTTGACAAAATGTCTCACAAGAAATGCCAAAAATAGCATAAGTTACATGATAGTTAAATGCTTTTGAAGGCTAGTATATGTTAGAATGCAAAAACAGGGTAAAGCACTGAGTATCAAAAGACGTTGTATCATAATTCAACTAGCTGTGACAATTTTACAGTATAGAATTTATGATTGAAGAGTTGAGGTGCCAAAGGAATTTTAGTTGAACCCACCTCGCTTGCTGGCCGACCATAGTCAACTGGATCTCTATCTGTGATAATCTCTAAGAGGAGGACTCTAAAGCTATAAATATCACTCTTTTCATTTAGCAATCTTGTATTCGTGTACTCTGGTGCAACATATCTAAAAGTGGCAACAAAATTAGCTAAAAATAAGTTTGAAATTATAAAATCTTTGTTCCATACATAGAGATAAGGAAACCACCTCAGCAATAGAGAAATACAAGTAACACTAAGTTTTCAGAAAACCAAACACCAGGGAAGAAAAGCTAGTTTTGAGAATGTTCAATTTTGTTTGTCTTCATGTTGGTAGAGAGTGAAAGGTTCATTGAGTAGTCTGGTGACAATAGAAAAATTAAACACAATGATATTGATTAATTCTATGAATCAAGTTGCAAGCATTTTACTTCACATATAATTGGATTACTATAGAGGTGAAATTTCTTACTTAGATAGTTGCACAAGCTCTCAAATGATCCAATGGAAACAAGCAGACCGGAGATGACCAATGCACACAATTTTTTATACAAAGATCTTGATTACCCTTTCTTAAATTTGTATTTGAAGAGGTTGAATAAAAGTAGCTTGGGGAAAAATTTCACATACTATAGAAGTTCTAAAATTGAATTCATAGAATAAGTACTTTAATTCTTGGGGAAAGTTCAGGACCAAGCCAAATTAAGAGAGAGAGTTTGTACCTGAAAGTGCCCATTACTCTAGTTGCGATGTGGCTCTTTTTTGATCCAAGAAGCTTTGCTAATCCAAAATCTGAGACCTTGGCATTAAACTCATTATCCATTAAGGTGTTGTCAGCTTTGATGTCCTTGTGAACAACCTTTGGCTCAATAGCCTCATTGAGATATGCAAGCCTACAATCAAATATATAATGAATTAGTAATTCCTCAAATTCAAGGAGATGATAAATGTCTCATAATATGGTGGATGCTTTAAATTTCCAGTGCAATGAAATTTATGGACAAATGGATTATAATTTATTTTGCAAATTTAATGTCAAGAAGTACTACTCCTCTCATTCAGCTAAATATTAATTAGAATTTGCTATAATATATTAAAAGCACAAGGAAAATAAATTCTCTAAGCATTTTTCACCTTGTTGTATCCCTTCCTATATTCCCAATCCAACCACCTTGCTTGAGCTTGTGCTAGAGAGACGTCAAACAAGGATTTGAAAGTAGTTACCTTAAATGTTGAGTGTACTAAGCTATCGAGCTTTTCCATTGTTCTTTTGTCGAACAATTTGTTTTTAATTCATTAAACATGCATTCATCATAACATTTACAATAACTTCTCATGTGCAAATATACTTGATTCTTGAAAAAGAAACTGTGGGGTGAGAATTTCGAATGATTTATCTCTTTTCTCACCAATGAAATTTGATTCTTCGAATGTCTATAAAATATTATGCCAATAGTCTGAATCTGGCTAATTTATGCTGATAAGCAAGCGACCTTTGCAAGCATTTGATTGCAATAATACTGTTGTCAGAGATATGCACTATTGCAATCATGTGATATGCAATTCATATGCAATGTTCCACATAGCACATTAAACAGATTTGCTTACAAGCAAATGAATATTAGGGCTGCTGTGCCGAGTAGCAAAACATAAACGGGAAAATATACTTAAATTATACAATCTGATCAGTGCACAAAGTGGAACATTGCATATGGATTACATATCACATGCTTGTAACTATGCATAACTTTGATTGCAAAAGTAACTTGATTTTGGCCAAAAAATAGTTTCATGTTTATGGATTATATGATATGCCATTCACTATAGTCATCTGTCTATCCAGTAACTCAAATTCTTGAACCAGTCTTCTTCTTTATTGGGCACAACTCTTCCAAGGCATAATTTTTACACACATTGAAAGACTTAAAATTCATTGGAGAGAAAAGAGATGAATAATGCGAGAATCTGACCTTCCAGTTTCTTGTTCAACAACCAAGAATATTTACAGACATATAGATTTTTGCCTCCGACTCCAATTGCAAACAATGGTTCTTGTTAGAGGAACAAATTAGACAAATGATCATAGTCCATGACATATAATATGTTATCCCTAAACATGAAACATACAATTTATAACAAGCATTTCAAAAATACACAAGCTTTTCACTTTTCAAAAATATTTTAAACAATGCAATTTGATTGGACAAGCAACTATTTCGAAAGCGAATTCAATGATTGCAATAGTAACTTGTTGCAACTGTATTTAGTGTTGTTGATGCTATGTTAATTCCTACAACAAACTTAGTTGGAAATCATGTAAATCATGTTTGGGCTGCTCCACATTTTATGCTAATAAAGATAGTAAAAATCAATGTTTCTCTGAGCTTCCAAAATAGGATAATGAGGTTTGAAGGACGGCAAAAAAATTCCAAATTTTGGGGGAAGCTATTATTTTGGGAAGAGACTTTAAACTAGTCAAAACAATAAAATGAGAAAGACATTAGTATTGACAGATAATTAGCCGATCAATTTTACTATCTTATTGAAAATGGTGAGATGTTGGACTTGGAGTTTACGCAAGCCCTCTACACGGTGTAACAGGAGAAAAGGTAGTTGCTATATGTTGATTTTCTAGCCCAGATAGAAACTTTCCACACAGGTTAGTGTAAATGTGTTGGAAGTTAGAGTTATTATATTTTGCATTTCACATAGAGGGAAAAAAAGGAAAGCCTTTTATCTAGTTAATTTAGTCTAATAAAATGTAGATATGCATTAATGATTTACACTTATCTTCCAACTCATCTCTTGTAAAAGATAAGAGCCTTTTGGAGATTAAGTTTTTGCTAAATAGTATAAAGATAGGAACAAAATAGAAGAATGATATACAGTGATAAAATCTGTGCAACTATGGACTACATGTCCAAACTTCATTTCAATAGAGCATGATTGAGATAATGAAGGTGTCAGAATTCTTTTCTTCTCTTCTGTTTCTCAAAATTCTTCATTTTAGGATTTGTTTACAAAGCCATGAAAGTCTTCCAACCTCCATTAATTTTTTTTTTGAACATTATCATTCCAGTTTGGTTTATTATCTAAATCAATATCAAAGTGAACTAGTAAGTTTTAATTTTTACCTTCTTCAAGGATCCTATAATCATAAGAAACTGACGAGGATTGTTTCCTTCTTAGGTCTTACAGTCATTTGATGCATTAATTTTTTAATGCTAATGGCTTGGCAGAAAAATTAAAGGACCGTAATTTGTTTGTTAAGCTCGATGATTACCTCAACTGCTCACTAATACTTCCGCATGAAGAGGAGATGCGATTGGAACCTGCAGACTGTCTACAGATTAAAAGAGAATTCACGACAAAAGTGGAGGCATTGTCGAGAGCCCAACACAAGAATATGGTGTCCTTGCAAGGGTATTGCTTATATGGGAATGACCGGTTGCTAATTTACCCTTACTTGGAAAATGGAAGCTTGGATTATTGGTTGCATGAAAGGCCAGATGGAGGTGCGATGCTAGACTGGGATAATAGGCTAAAGATAGCTCTAGGAGTAGGCAGGGGTTTGGCATACTTGCATAGGGTATGTGAACCTCATATAGTGCATAGGGATATCAAGTCAAGCAATATTCTATTAAATGATAAATTTGAAGCCTATTTAGTAGATTTTGGTCTATCAAGGCTTATTTTTCCATACGATACACATGTGACCACAAAACTTGTGGGAACACTTGGATATATTCCACCTGAATATAGACAGACCTGGATAGCCACTTTCAGAGGTGATGTGTACAACTTTGGGGTTGTGATTGTTGAGCTTCTTACTGGAAAGAGGCCTATTGATTTATGCAAAGCAAAGATATGCAAAGAATTAGTGACATGGTTAAAACAAATGAGGTATGATGGTAGAGAGGAAGAAAGCTTTGATCTCATTTTGTGTGGTAAGGGAAATGAAGCTCAAATGTCGCTAGTACTCAATGTTTCATGCATATGCACATATCAAAATACTTTAAAAATGCCTACCATTCAAGAAGTAGTTTTGTGGCTTGAAAATGGAGGCATTCATTCCCAACAGTTGAAATAGGTTATTCCTCTGTTAATAATAAATGTTGCTTTTCAGTTACTTCTAATTATGATTGCTTTTTTTTCTTGACCTCAGTACATGTACAGTTACATTTTTTTGCTTTTTATCCAAGAATATGGGTTTGAAGCCGAAAGCTTTTCCATATTCTAGAATGTTCCTTTATTCTGTGACATTCAAATTATATTCTGTTACGAGCTTACACACAGATAAAAGCAGATGCTCCTTCCTTATTGAGGGACCCATTTTTCCCATTTTTTGTACAAAGGGAGATGTTTTCTTTGTATGGGTATATATCCTAGAGCAATTTGTAATGTATGACTACACATTTCAATAAATTTAATCTCAACATGGCAGATTTCCTAGATTAGATATTTAGAGCAATGTTCAAGAGAACAGTTTGAAATAATCAATGTCTGCATATCTCTAATTATTTGCATTGATGATACCAACCAAATTTTGAAGTCATGTATTAGACATCATAATATTGGGTTTATGTAAATTCTTCTGGACTTCAGTCGTGCAGAACATAATCAAATTTCACTCAGTAAATAGGAGAAAATTGCTAACATATGTAAATTGGGCGTGAGGGTTCTCTTAGGCTAAATTGCAATGGAAAACTTCTAGAATATGATACATTCAGGAACTGTGCACATAAATTGTTTGTGGCACCTAATTGTTGCATCTTATCGGTATTTTCCAACATCTAATGAACAATTCTGATTGCATCAGGCATGTGGAAGCATAGACCAGACACATGAACTGTGTCAACATTCCCACCTATTTTATAAGTTGAAATAAACGTCCAGGAACCATCATTACCCTCTAAATCATAACATATCAAAACTCAATTTTAGGTTATTTTTTCATATTCACAGTAGGCTAAATCAACCTAAATCAACCTTATCTAGGATTTCTGATTCCTTCTAATTTCTACCTTAAATTATAAAAATCAGATTCAGGGTTCAATTTCAATGGGTCTAGCTGATATAGATTTTCTTATTGTAGTGTTGTAATTTCAACTTGGGTAACTATTTTAATGAATGCACCTTCTTACGATTACACCACAACCCTTTGGACTATACTTGTCTACATTCTTCAAGCACGACTGACTATTTTATTCCTTGCAAAAGACCACAAAAATGTTGTGGCATATTGTCCTATCACAGAAAAGGTTTGTATTTTAATGAGACTGTAGCTTACTTAATTTGCCCCAAATTTCAATCACCTAGCTTAAATGTGAGTTGCGCTTGTAGGGTAGAATGTGGACAATGAACTACTTTGAAGATTGATGAGCTATTAACTTAAATTAAGTAAAGTGTGCGGACTACAAATCAGTCGAAAAAAGTAATAACTGACCTTCTAATAGTTAAAATTTCAAACATATTTTTGGAAAATCGCATAAAACTTACAAATACAGTTAAATACAAACTTGCAGAGACTTATAGGAAGAAGAGGGAGCAGAGAAAAAAGCAAAAAATTTGCATCAATAAAATACAGAAAATGATCGAATCGTACAATTAGGTCTTTTCATTGCAAAGATTTTTAATTTCTTTTTGGTTTTCTGAATGTGTTCGAGTATGTGAGCAAACAAAACCCTTCAATGATCTTTCTTGTGGGTGTTTCCTCCAGAAAAATTAGAGGCGTAACGGGTAAATAGAATAGGATGCCAAAATAATTCTTAAGGCGGCTTGAAGCCCTGCTATTTGTGAAGGCTGCTTAAATGTTTTTAAAAAAAATAAAATTTGGAAGGTCAATTGGTTGTGTGTACCATTTCTTGTCCATACAATTTTAAAGGTATTAATTTGGTTTTGTAAAGTGCTGACAAACTACCAATAATTTGTAAAGGCCACCTCAAAATCCTTACTATTTTGTAGTCATCATCAAAGATTGAATTTTTTTTATATGTAGATAGCAAAAACCTTCTCAATTTTTTTTTTCCCCATAATTTAAAAGAATTTCCCCCCAAGGATGAACAACAGCTGTTAGATCCGAATACGAAGCCATGCTCTAATAATGAATCAAAGGCCTTCTGCAAAAAGGCTTTTTTAATAAACTCTTTATTCTGGCTAGTGTATGATTTTTTTTTTTTTAAATAGCATAGCCAATTAAAATTTACAACATAAATTTGGACATTCACCTATAAAATCATTAAGTCACAGAACAAAGCAGTAGGCAAAAGATTTGCAGGAAATTAATGAATTACAACAAAGGAAATAGAAGCCATTATAAAACAAATTGCAGTGAGATTTCAATTGTATTTATAAGTTGGGTTGAGATTACTGGGGAATTGGGTCTATTCTCAATCTCCTCCATACCAATTTTTTTAAGACTAAATAGAAAGCAGTAGAATACTTGTTGCCAGTATCCTTGTAGCTTTAACAAGAATAAGGTTCTGAAATTGTTGAAACTACTGTTGAAATTGCAGAGAAACATTGAACAAGGATATTGAAATTGCTTTTGAAATCACTGAGAAACAATGAACAAGCACTGTGATATGCATCAAATATGTATTCAAGGACATCAGATACATTATATCACAATTAATCTTCCGTAGCTGTTTTATTATTTATTCTCATTGCGTATAGTAATGTGCATTTAATATGCATTGAAACGAAATATTGGCTTAGATATCATTTGAAACAGCTTCAAATAATTAAGTCTTTTAAGAAATAGAAAAAATAAAAATATACACCCACTGTTTCCACGATAGGCCAATAGAAGAACATATAAATAGTAATATTGAAATTATAAAAATATATTCATAAATATCAACTATAGAAAAACAAAGAAATATATTTAAATTGTCAAATTTGATTGGCCACTATTATAAAATAAAATAAATTATTTGCTTGAACGAATGCATAAGTATCCTGCTGTCGGCAGGAACTAATAATGAAGAGAGAGGTTACCCATTAATCCCACTTAAAGAAAAAGAGAGTGAAAGCTAAGAGTATTCGAGAGATGATTCTTTTTTTAAAGCTCCTTTATTTAAGAGTATATTAAAAGTTATGATTCATAATTCTATAGTAATTTAGTTGGGGGTTAAATATGGCAATAAAGTTAAATATTGAATTATCCTTATTAATTTAATTTATTAAATTTATTTTAAAAATAAAATTTAGAATTGATTTAGTCTTATTAATGTGTTTGATTTATTTTGAAAGAGGGAAGATATTATTGGATTAACCTCAATTTGTATGCATAATAAAGTATTTAAAATTATTAAAAGCTATTAAGAAGATTAGTACTAATGATCATTGATCTGTGATGGGAATTGATGATAATAATAATTCTGATTATAGTATGAGTTTTAATTAAGGATATGAGAGAATATGATTTGATCAATCCTTTTTCATAAATAAATTGATGTAGGGTTGTCCACTAGAAATGTGATATAATCATGACAATATCTTCTATTATTTGTGTTGACACCTAACATGATCGAATAAGTAGATTTTTGCACTAGGAAGCCTATCGGTCCTTAGATTTATTTATTCATAAGTTTAGTTTTCGACCTATAATGTCAGCTCAATGAAGGCCATTGATGTAGTAAGTATCAATACCTTGCATCGTTAGATTTTTTGTTGCAATCTCATGGAAAAATATATGTTATTGATTGATTATCATTTTCAAATATTGAACTAATATCATTAACACATTGTTGTTATCACTTGAATGACCCTTGGATGTATTTTCATGGAATAGTAAGTTAATAATATATATATATATATATA